>VWZY01008591.1:943928-959253 GCA_013399075.1 Chloroceryle aenea | reverse complement strand
ACACAGTACTCAAGATGTGGCCTAATCAGTGCAAACTACAGAGGGACAATCACCTCCTGGTCCTCCTGGCCACACTATTTCTAATACAAGCCAGCATGCTATTGGCCTTCTTGGCCAGCTGGACATACTGCTGACTCATATTCAGTGACCCACAGGTCACTTTCTCAAGACAGCTTTCCAGCCACTCTTCCCCAAGCCTGTAGCATTGCATGGGCTTGTTGTGACCCAAGTGCAGGAGCCAGCACTTGACCTTGATGAAGCTCATGCAATTGAACTCAGCCCATCAATCCAGTCCATCCAAGTCCCTCTGTAGAGCCGCCCAACTTGGTATCATCTGCAAACTTACTGGGGGTGCATTCTATCTCCTCATCAAGATCATTGATAAAGATGTTAAACAGAAGTGGTTCCAGATGGATTTAACTCCTTTCACCACCTCTCTTTGGGCACAGATATCCAGACAGTGTTTTACCCACCATACAAGCCATGAGCAGCCAATGTTTTTCATGAGAATGCTGTGGGTAAGAGTGTTGAAGGTTTTATGGAGGTTCATTCCTGCAGAATGCTCACATTGAAAGATATTCTAGCCATGTGGAAGGAAATGAAAACATTCTTAGACTGTTTGCTTTCCTCTTCAATATTCTCTTAGAGGGACCAAGACAGGAAAATAAAACTTTGGACTGGTACATAATGCATATTTCCCAACAGGACCATTCATTTTTCTGTAGTAATGTTCTGAGTCACATCTACGATGGGCCACTTCTTCTCCTTTTATGTGAAACATCCAGTGAGGTTTGCTGTTGGAAAAAACACTTTGATGTGAGAGGCAACAGTTATGCCCCATTATGGACTGTGCTTTGTAAGGGGAGATTGCCCTGCAGTGGAAGGATGCCTGTTGTGAACTCACATGCATTAGATTCTCTCTGCTAGGTGAGAATGGAATTCGTTCCCCCACACCTGCTCACCCCATTTCCGTACTCTTTGAGGAGCTCTCTGGGGATACCAGTATTTCACTCTGTTAGAGAAGCATTTAATCAACCCTCTTTTGAAGACTGATTATAACAGAATATAATGGGAAAGACAGAAAGGACATGTAACACTGTAATAGAAACAAACAAAAAAAAGTGATAATGTGACAAGCAGCCCTCACAGTCTCTCATCTGTCTAGCCTTTGCTTAGCTATTTTCTGTTGTATCAAAAGTGTCTCTTTATTAAATTATGCAGAATTGAACCCAGGTTTTGGAGGATGTGAAGGAAAAAAAAAAATCACATTTTCAGCATCAGGCAAGGACAGAGTTAGTCATGCCCTATGCTATACCCACTTAAATATTCTGAGCTTCATTCTAGTTTGAAAGGTGTATATAAACTACAATTCAACAATCACCCCATTAAGTCTTCAAATGATGTCGTATTCTTACAAACTAAGTAAGGGAACCTAAAAATGCAGTATCAGCAGTATTCTTTTGGATACTAAATTGCAGTTGGTTACAGTCCACTCAACTTCCCTGAAATAATTCAGGCTGCTTCCAAGCCTACTTGTAAGCCAGCTGCTTCACATAGTAGGTGCAACAGTTTTTCCTCACTTACTTTCAGCTAGCATGATTGGGTTTTATTTAAAAAAAAAATCAACAAAAAAATGACCCTAAAAGCACTTAAAACAGTACTCTACTGCTCTCTTAGGTTTTATAAAAGACTGTTGTCAGAAGAGACATCAGGTTCAAAAAGGTAAAGAGATTGTTTTTCATCAGCATCATGACAGACAGTAGGAAAAAAAAATCCAGAGGAAAGACTTATGGAAAAGAAGAAAAGCACAATTTTATCACTGAATTTTGTTTACAAGTTGATAAACAGAACCATTATCTGGCCATTGGAATCTCTCACTATGTTTAGTGGAGAATGAACACACTATGCTGTAGATATTGAAGGTCTGCACGCAAATGGGGTCACGTAAGCACTTTTGCTTTTTTCTCTTTGTAATGGATACTGAAGTTGACACAGATGGTAGTAATAAGGAGACAAACTCCAAGGCTGCATCAGTCCTAGGTCTTTCAATACACCTCATCTGAAATGATAACTGTAATTTCTCTTCTATTGTGTGGTACCACTGTGCCACATATCCTTAAAAAATACTAAGAAATTCATTCAGAGGACTTACTCTACCAAAGTATTGCCAGAAAAAAACCCCAACATATATGTAGTATTCAAACTTATTTTTCAAATGAAGTTGTCTTAGAGTTTTAATGCTTTCCAGCACTGATCTCTTTTCAAAGTTGAATTAAAAGCTGCACTAAAGTTTATATCTTAGCTAATTCTCCCACTGTAGCTTGTATTATCTAAGTGTCAGTTGTACAGCCCTGCAGTGCAGCACAACAGTGAGAAAGGCAGGAGTGAGTGATATGTTCCAGGTGTATGCTTTCTGGATAAGAGTAAATGGGAATCTGCTCCATGTAGAGAAACTAATCCCTTTCAGGTTTTAAATTGAAACATGTTAAATAAGCATCAAATTAACTGGAAAAAAAAAGGGTTTGGGATATGACTTTTTAGGTATCCTCAGAGATATTAATATAACTGTGGCTGGGTAAAAGTATTTTAAAATGGTTTGTACTTGAAAAGCCTTTGCAACATTAGGCATGTATAGAGAAACCATAAGCAGAATGAGAACTGAACTCTTCCTTTAGCGTTAACAGCAGCCACTTGCAACACTTTCATTAATGTTAGGATTGTACTGACTCAGAGCATACTTGGTGTCACTGGTTTAAATCACTTCTATGCTTTATGTTACATTTTTTTTCTTGTTTTTTTTTTTTTACCTTCTGTTTTACTGAGACTAATGACAACCACATCTTTAGAGCTAGTGTGTAAGTACTGTTTACAGTAGTGGAAGTAATCCTTAATCCTTTGGGATTTTTCCACTGTCTTTTAAACTCTGCTCACTAAGGATGCCTTTCTGATTCCTTCAGAAAAGGTCACTTCTCAGTCTTTTCTCCCCCTCATACGTAACAAGTGATGCATGTACTTATTTATAAATATGTAAATATATACATATTAATACAAACCATCCATGATTTTTTCATACCAAAATACATGAGCTGTCCTGGAGACAGGGCCAGCATGCTGAATCTCTCCCTGCCTCCCAGAGTCCTCTGCTGGGATGTTGTCTCAGAGAGCAGATTGAAAAGGCTAAAATCCACCCCATGCACAGGGGAAAATGGGGTCTAATGTATCATTTTGGAAGTGCAACTTTATTTACTGTTTATAACATTGCAAGACACCTCAATACCTACTGTATTTTCTGCTAACTATGATTAAGAGAAGGTGAAGACTGCACAGGGAGACCTGCTCTAGTGGGAGATATATGTGTGAGGAGTGCTTTGAAGTTACTCATCTGGTTGATCCCCTGGTCTGGAGAAGTGCCCTGCTGGGTCTGGTTAGGCTGACACCTAAAGCAGGTCCCAAGGGTCTCAACCTAATGGAGGCCAAACATGTATTTGTGGGGAGCTGTGGAGCATATTGTCTGGATCTGAAGTTTGGATGCTGACATATCAACTCTATTGAAGCTCTATGATAAGTGAAATCTATGAATTCAGGACACAGTGTACTCGACTTCAATAAGCTGAGAAAACATGTTACCTTGATGGAACATCATCTTACCACTAACTTCCAATTTGTAGTAGCCACTTCTAATCTTGCACCCAATCACAATCTTACTGAAAAAGAAAGCAAATCATGATCTCTCATGTTCATGTCTGCTTTGTATGAGGTATGTAAAAAAATTGAAACACTTTTTTATTTCTCTATGTAATTATTTACTGTTCTTCTTTGTTCTGTTTCTTTTCTGATGAAGGCTAAATCATATGGTGCTTAATCTTGAGCTCAGATTTAAATTTGTGGATATTCCTAGTCACTGTGCAAAATAGGTATTTACAAAACTGAGGCTTGAATGACAAGTGTTTTAATATTTCATTACCCCAAAATCCATCAACAGTGATGTGCACTGTGCAGTAGGAATCTTACAGGGAATCAAGATGTGTGAACTGTTTGTGAAATAGTTTTAACTGCCAACAAAATAATGTACTTTGTTTCTTGCATGTTTCCTAATTTGCTATTGTCCTTACCAATGTACCTTTTATTTATTTTGCATTATTTCAGAGCAAACGACCAACTGTTGTAAATTGTTTTTCTTTGGATCTACATGTACTTTGATACTGTTCTGCTTTGCATTGCTTACGTCTCCCTTGCTTGCTGTTACTTATTTATTTTCCAGTATATAAGGAATTACTTCACTGAAATAATATTTTCTGCTTATATTTAGAAGTGGAACTAATACCATTACAAACATAGTCCTGAAATGAAAAGCAAGATTTTAGGTGTCAGTCTTACAGAAAACAGATGACTGTGGTGGTTAGGAAGTGTGTCTTTTATTGGATCTTTACTTAATGCACTGAAGAGTTTCTCTGTAAAAAGAACCTGAATCAGAGCACCCTGCAGTAGATCAAGATGAGTAACATTGCAGACATCAGTGTTAAATATAAAGAACATGTACTGTGGGGATTAAATTATCATATATGTTAGATTCCTGCAGTTGCGAGCAATAATTTAGCAAAACCCACCAATGGTTATTTTTGTCCTTGACTTTTATATCCAGCAGGTGTCCCCTTCTGTTAATGGTGAGGGACTCCTAAACAACAGAGCGGAAATGGTGAGTGTATAAATACTCACCCAAGTCTTTTAAAATTAAATAGACACTCCTGAACCTTAAAATACCCCTTAAGAGTGCACTTACATTTTTATTTAAAGGTAGAGGCTGCTTGTCAGGAACTCCATTTGCTATGATTAGAATGACAAACTAAAACTGCTAACTGTTGGTGGTTCAATGCCTTATCCACAGACCAGCTTTGAGGAAGATATGTATTACAACTAACATAATGGTGTAAAATGTTGAGTAACCTACCACATAGGATGGGTATGTATTTCTCACAACACCTTATGGTAAGGCATTTTATCTAGGAACATGCCGTGTCCTATTAAAAAACAAACAAACAAAGCCACAAAACCCTAAATTATGAAAACATTACGTCTGGTCTGACCCTAAATGTCAGCCCCATGCAAAGTCCAGGGCAAGCATATTGAAGTGGACCAATGTAAGACAAAGGACATCCAGAGACTTCAGGGGAGGTCATAGGAAATGTCACCTACCTTGAACTTGATTATAATCAGTTCTAATTGTTACAGGACTCATGTTTTTTTTAAAGAATGTAGTAATAAAATTTCAGCTTCCTGGAACTTGAATNTGAAGTTACATTAGACCTTTTTAATGCACTAAAGGAATCACCACCTCTCCTTTTATTCACTTTTTGATTAAAAAAAAAAAGGGCGTTGAGCATTTCTGGNGAGTCTTTCCCTGAAGATTGTGTTGATTGCATAGTAAATGTGACTTGACTTTAGTTTGAAATAGCTGTCTGCAGTAAACATTACTGGAATGCTTCATATTGCTACTAAAAAAGAAGAAAAAAGTAACTACCTTTAGGCAAAAGAAATAAACTATATAATAGGTTGACTATATAATAGGTTTCATTTTGTAGAAAATAATTGTCCTTTTTTATATTATTTTACTTGACCATTTTTATTAATATTAATTTTTACAAGTTCAAGCATTAAAAATAATTTTAATTGTTGCAGCTTTCAGCTTAGAACAGCTATATGCTATATGACAGCCAGCAGGAACCCTTCCAAACTTGCTACTCTTGGTATACTGGGCCAGATTCTGAGCTCAAATAAATTGCTTTTGTTCAATGTCTTTCAAGTACAGCTGGAGATCTTGTTCAAGGATCCTCTTTCTTGGGTTGTTTTTAATTTGGTTTTGTTTTGCATTTTTTGTGTGCATTTGTTTTTATTTGGTTGTTTGATTTGGGGTTGTTTGTTTTTTCCATGTCACAGTAAGAGAATACTGTCGTTTTTGAAACATTTATAAATATAAATNTTGAGCATTTCTGGAGTGAGATGAAATGGAAATGTTGGAATTGATTTATTTGTACAGTCTTAATTTTCTTGGTAAATTTAGTAGTTGTTTATTGGTCCCTGCATTCCTCTGATTAGCATTTCTCCTCCTCACATCCATGGAAGGCCCTGCATCTGCAAAGACCTTGTTTTAACTTTGTGCATCTGAGGAGACCATTAAATCATGGTTTGTGATTCTCTTCAGAATGAAGGTGAAAGTACAACTTTTATTTGCATTCGGGTAGTCCAGTGGCTTGACAAAACAAAATAACTGCATTTTCTGCATTTTTATAATGGTAGCCATCTGACTACTTTTCAGCGTATGCCTTAGAAGTAACAGTCAGAAATTCAAGTGTTCTACTTCAGCAGTATTCAGGCTACCAACGGTGACTGCAGGAAAGAATAGCACTGGCACCATTTTACCTGTCAGAAATGGCCTGCAAGTTGCCCTGTCTGTTCTTCAGTTGAAAAGCCATGAACTCATGCAAGCAACTTGCAATGGGGCAAATATATAGGTGGTCATGAGATCATGTTCTTGCTCATTTTTTTTACCAGATTGACTCTTACCCTTGTCACTTTGCTCTTGCGCACTGTGCTCATCTGAGGGCTCAAGCTGCATGTGGCAGAGGAACTCTTGACCTCTTGAGAACACTGGTTTGTTCCTTCTTTAAAGCAGTCACTTAGAATTTGCTCAGAGGAGTGGAAGTCAGACTGAAAGATGTATCAAGGAGGAATCATATCTGATGCCAAAATATTTCCAGGAACTGAAGATGAAAATCCGATGGCAAGGGACTTCTACAGCTGGAGAAGATTATTTTAACTTTAGATATATTTGTTATGGCTCATAAAAGTGGGATCAGTATTGAGAATCTACTACTGGCAAGAAGATGACAGGGGAGAAAATTTTAATTATAAAAATATTTATTAACAACAACTGCAGAGACATGGTAGGGAGAAAGATTTTTCATTTTTAACATGTGTGCATTATTAATCATGAATAATACTAGGTTAACAAACAGGAATCTGCCTGGAGGCAGAGGGCAGAAGAGATTATTTTTATTAAACATATTGAGCCTATTTCTGTCCTCTGACATATTCATGCATCTTCCATTGAACTCCATGGGAGGCCTACAGTTGCATTGCAGGGAATAACTGTACTATGAGTGTACCACACATATTAATCATAATAAAAAATAAAGTTCAAGGCAGGGCTGAGGGATATGTGGTTGAGGCAGGTAATCTACTTTATCAATATTAATTTCCTAAGGTGCCTTGTATCTTGGCAGACAATAAAATAAAGATGTTAATCATATGATACAAATATACACTGATACATATTGTGTAATTTTTCCTGTTATAATACCAGTTACAATTCTTTTTGTTGCTTTTAAAAGATTTTTAAAGGATGGTAAAAAAACCCAAAAACAAAAAAAAAAACCCTAACCCAAAAGTTTAAAGCTTCTGGGAACACCATGAGTGTTCATCATGATGTTTACCGAAACACAAAGATATCCCCTAATGTAACAAAATTAAACAATTAAAGTGTAATGATTAGTATTATCATCACATTTCTATCAGAAGTGTTAAGTTCAAGTCCTGTTTTATATTATGTCTTTTGGATTGGGAATTTTTCTCTGCATTCCAGAGGAATCCTGTTTCCGTGCCATGAGACTGAGCTGTTCTTTTCGATTTTTTGTAAGTGATTTTTATACAATTTTACTAACGTCATGGATTCAGTTGTTATATCTATGCCTGAATAATTTCTAATTATCATGCTATCTGTCAATGTTATTTTGCTATATATTTATCTTATTTTAAAACTTGTGGTCTACTCCATCATCTTGAGAAGTGGGCCTTCTTCCCAGCTCTTCTCTGCTTCTCATTAGACCACTGCCCTCCTCATAGTTATATCTGAGTGCTCAGACTGTATATTCTTCTATGTCCTGTGCTTGCTAGACTCAGGCCTTTTTTTTCTTGACTCTTCTACTTAAATTAGAGTTCTTTTAACACTTCATGGCCCAGAGATGAGTGCTTTAAATTGTCTTCTTTCTGCAAGTTTCAAGACTTTTTAATAATATGATCTTGTGATACACAAATTATGAGACCTATCAGACAGAAAGTTGTTTTTTATCTTAAGCCACTCCTGATGATATATTTGGAAGACTTCACCCTGTCCTTTTTTTGTCAGCAAAGAATGTTTATTACTTGATTACTTAATATTCTTGCACTCTAACTATTCTGATCAAGATGCAAAGATAATCCCATGCTTACTCAGACTGTCCTTTCTTTGCATAGTTAAATCTTAATGTGAAGTGATCTGAGGAAATATTGGCCATTACTTTTTTTACCACCTCTTTCAGGGTGTAGAAAAATGAGCATCCTGATGCTGAGCTTCTTTGTGAATGAGTGAGATCCCTGACATCAGGTGAGAAAATTTGTTCTAGGCCATGGGCAACCTTCTGTTTCCTTCCATTAGCAGCTTTCTTTTAAAGGATTTTTTTGTCTCTACATACTACCCCATGACTCTGTGTGAAGTACTAAGAAATAAGAGTGAAAATGTCTTTCACATTGAAACATAATGTTTTGCTTCATCTGAAAAGACATGGGATATCTAGACAGTGTGGAAAGAGAAAAGGATTTTCTTCCCTGAGAAAGCAGGTAAGAGGATTGAGACAACAACCTCCTCTTCTTCCTAAATGCTTTCTGCACCTGGTCACACATGCCATCTAGGAGTTTCAGACTAATGATGTACTCATCACAGAGGATTTTATGGTCGTGGCTGTGTAGATCTTGTGACAACCAGGAAATGCAGTCATATTATCTAAAAGTCTGGATCATCTTAAAATGAGAGGGGGTTGGTTTTTAGAATTTTGGATATCCTGTGCAGTTTTCTTACAACTATTTCATTCAACATGAACAGATTTTCTTCCTAAACAAAGTTCTCAAACTGTAATGAATATTACAGTTCCTCTCAAAATATTGAATGAATCTAAAGCCACAAAACTTAGTAGTGACCTTGGTCTTCATAGGACCAAGTATAAGCAAGAGGCTTTCTGCATACCAGTCCTTGGTAGTAACTATAAATTTTATCACTTCTAGAAGCAGACACCACAAAACTATGCTGTTTACTTCAGAAAGTGTAGTATTTTATAATAGACATAGCTGAAAAGTTGAATCACTGAATAGAATTATTTCTGTTCTAACTCAAACCAGGACAGTTCATAATAACTTTTAGCACAAAGGCAATCCAATAGTGAAGGGGAACTATGTGTGTTTAAACAAGGATATTTGCAGGTTCAGATCTATAATCAAACATGCTCAAAAGTTATCCATTTTTTGTTTGGAAGATGATGAGTAAATTAACTCTTTGGTAATACTATCTGAAGATAACTTGCTAAGCATACCCAGATGATTATGTAATAATAAATAATGCCATATCATATAGAAAATTTATTTAACAACCATTTAAATAACAGCTATTAGAGAAAATAGCTAAAAACAACTGAAGGTTGTTTACTTAGATCTTTCAAAATGCATTTTTTTATCATACAAAACATAGGAAAATAGCACATATGATCTGGGTTGTGTTTTCACTTAAGAGTTTTTTGCATTTTTTTGAATGTTCTTTCAGGACATTAAAAAGAAGGTTTAAGTACATTAACTCATACACTCTGTTGATATTAGAGGTACTTACCCAGAATGCTTTTGAGTTGTCTTTGGCATGAAAATCATTATTCTTCAAAGCCTCTCTCAGGTTGCAACTGAAATACTCCATGTGTAAACAACTTGAAATTCTTATGCTAGGTTGAAAA
The DNA here is from genome assembly GCA_013399075.1 of Chloroceryle aenea. Classification (NCBI taxonomy): domain Eukaryota; kingdom Metazoa; phylum Chordata; class Aves; order Coraciiformes; family Cerylidae; genus Chloroceryle; species Chloroceryle aenea. The sequence continues at coordinate 949,447 of VWZY01008591.1, read as the reverse complement.
TCCACACTTTACCAAAGTACTTGTTTGCTGACTAAGAGAATTTCAATGCTTCCTGGAGATTAACTCAAATGCTTTATGATTTAGAAATGAAAAAGAATGCACTTTTTAAAATTCAAATTTACCCTGATGTTTTGACATTTGTAAGTAGTTATGAAAAATGTAATTTTGCTTTATCTGTTAGTCATTAGAAATATGATAAAGTTGCAACAATAAGAAATTAAAGAGTGTTCTATATAAAGATTGTTAACCACTAAATGTAAGGGTAATATGAACAGGTTCAAACTGAACTCTGAAGTATTTGACATCTGTAATTGAAATCCACTTAGAAACCTTAAATATGTATATTTTAAACATTTTGTACAGCTGCAATAATGATTTCATAATTTTAAGTGACAGCATTTTTGATAATAAGGATATAGCACAGATGAGTCATCTATCAGATTAGAGAAGTAATAGAAGTCCTTCATAATGTTTCACTGAGAAAATCTCAGGAGATGGTCATGTTGGTGTCTACAGGCTATTTGGAATGTCATGATATCTGTGCTGTACTTACCTTCATAGATTCTTAACTTTAAAAGACAGATGTATTTATGATAGTTTATTCTGAAAATTTGAACCACGTGGATTTTCACATGAAGACTTAAAGAACAGTCCTAACTCTTAGATAAAAGAACAAATATTGACTTGCCATATAGAAAAGAGATGAGAATTCTTCTATCTAAAATCTCTTTAAAGCAAAGATTTAGATGGGAATATAACCATCAGTTAAAAAAACCCAAAACTCTGTACCAATACTGACATTGGACATGATTGCATATTGTCACTGAGGCAGAAATCTTAACTTAGCCTGACTCAAGTTTGACTACCAGCTCCATGCGTATCTAAACACATAATTAACACCCATATAGTTCCAGATAGTTTAAATTTTGAAGCAGAAGAATATGCACAGTTATGTGAAACAGATGCTTCTTTATGTATTTCAATGTTAGAAATTTGGGGTTCTGGTGCTGCAGATGTTTATACTCATTGTTAACTTTGTTGATCTGTTGATCTGTTACACTCAGCAAGCCTGGGTATTCAAAGCTAGAAATATGCATGGTGTGCAGAGTCCAAGCAATGCAAAGTTAGAAGCAGAATGTTCATGAACAGAATGGATAAGGTGTTTTGGGATCTACTGGTGAATAAATGAGGAAAAAGGAGACTGTTTAAGAAGCAGATGTTAATAAAGAAGCAGCTAGAAGAAAGAGGCATTTGCTGGCTATCCACAGAGAGGCACCTGGCCGGAACAGCATTAAAGAGAGAGATATTGTTATCTGCAGGACTTATCAAAAGGTTATTAAAAAATCTCATCTACAACTGTATTCCACATAAATTATATAAGTGTGATTAGTGGTTTAGATGGACCTATCACAGAACTTGTCAATATATTCAAGAGAACGGTAAAATGTAATTACATCAATTTTCAAATCTTGTCCCTTATTCAGGTTTTCATGCTCACAGTTTACCAGACTGTCTAAAAATCATAGTGATACACTTTCTATCCCCACTGCACTATTTAGTTGTTACAGTAAAATCAAGGGATTGCATATAATCAGGAAAAATGTTAATGGGCTAGTTTATTTTTCAAGTAGCTCACTGCAAAGTGAAAATGTCTATGTCAGATGGGATAAGAAAGAAGTAGTGAAATTTTTCAGTTGAAATCTATTGTCATAAGAATCCCATCCCCAGTAGTTCTTGTATTACATAGAGAATTAATAAACAGAATTAAAAATAAATAGGGATACTAGATAATTGTGTGTAAGCCTCACAATTGATGTAATACTACAGTGTCATTTTCCTATTCTGCCCTAGGCAGTTATAGGATACGGACTAAAATCCTGACTCCAGTGAAGTAAATTCCAGGGCTCCAACTGTTATTCCTTTGATGTAGAGATTTATATGAAATTAAGTGGGAGTGTTGATCTGCTTGAGGATAAGAAGGCTCTGCAGAGGGATTTGGATAGGCTGGAGCGATGGGCTGATGTCAATGGGATGAGGTTTAACAAGGCCAAGTGCCGGGTCATGCACATTGGTCACAACAACCCCAGGCTTGGGGAGGAGTGGCTGGAGAGCTGCCTGGTGGAAAGGGACCTGGGGGTGCTGGTGGACAGACAGCTGAATGTGAGCCAGCAGTGTGCCCAGGTTGCCAAAAAGGCCAACAGCATCCTAGCCTGTATCAGAAATGGTGTGACCAGCAGGAACAGGGAGGTGATCATGCACCTGTACTTGGCAGTTGTGAGACCAGACCTTGAGTACTGTGTCCAGTTTGGGGCACCACAGGACAAGAAGGACATTGAGGTGCTGGAGCAGGTCCAGAGAAGGGCAGCAAAGCTGGTGAGGGGTCTGGAAAGCGTGTCTTATGAGGAGAGGCTGAGGGAACTGGGGTTGTTTAGTCTAGAGAAGAGGAGTCTGAGAGGAGACCTTATTGCTCTCTACAACTACCTAAAAAGAGGTTTTAGCGAGGCTGGTGTTGGTCTCTTCTCCCAAATTACTAATGATAAAAAAAAAAAAATAGCCTCAAGTTGCATCAGGGAGGTTTAGATTGGATATTAGGAAGAAATTCTTCACGGAGAGAGTTGTTGGGCAATGGAACAGTCTGCCCAGGGAGGTGGTGGAGTCATCATCCCTGGAGGTGTTTAAAAAACGAGCAGACATAGCACTTGAGGCTATGGCCTAATGGATAGATAGATGTTAGGATGAATGTTGGACTTGATGAAACTAGAGGTCCTTTCCAACACTAATGATTCTATGATTCTATGAAATACAGTATTTTCAAGTGACCAAGTCTTCAATTGGACTACTGCTAGGAATCTAAAGTGGCACAGAAGAAATTGTTACCATTCTTGCAACTTTTCCACCTTAAGTTGGTGGATTTTAATTTCAATTTCTATATGCCTGCAGTTTTTTTACCATATTTTGAGAAAGAATATCCAGTCTAAGATAAACAAAATCAAAGAGCAATAACAGAAAAAAAAAAAGACAGTTTGATTATTAAAGCTGTTAAAATTTTCTCTTAACTACAGAGCTGTTTTTATCAGGGTTTTCTATTATTCCTCTGGCATATGTTTTTCACTTCCTCTCTGAATTTTAACCTCACACTTTTGAGCATGATGAATCACTGCCTGATTGTATGAAACTATTGCCAAATACAGATGGGAAGCAGACACCAATCTCCTAAGATCTGAAACAAAAGCTAGAATTAAAAAAAAATATATTAAGTAGTATTATTTCAAGGCATTTATACAAAAAGAAGAAATCCTCTGACATTGTTCAGTCTAAGTTGCTGAAGGGCATTTTCTGTGCCTTACATGACTTACTTTTAGAACGACAAGACTTTAAAATGTCAGAATTAGTAAATTTATCTGACTTAGTATTTTATATTATTGAGGCAATGCAAAAGATTAAAATCTCCTTTATTTGCAGTAACTTATCCCAAAACCAAATATACAGAATAGACAAAGCAATTGAAAAGCATACTTTCTAAAAGCTGTTCTTAAACTTTTATATAGGATGCTGTAAAGTAATTCTGTAATACACTTAGTCTGCAGTATAATTCGTGTTCTGTTTTCCTATGTTAAGACTACTTTTGGGACCTCTGTTTCTATGGAACAACCTGATCTTCAGGAAAGAACATGAATTACAAAGTATGGACTGGTAATAGAACTTCACTCTTTCACATACACAGCAGCATTTCTTTTCAGAGTCATTTAAAGTGAAATTTTAACACCTGTGCAGTGTAGGAAGATAAAACTTGTCTTCTATGTCTTCTAGAGGCCGTGAATAAGAACATGACTGTCAGCCTCTCTTAAAATAATTATTTTTCATATTTTCTGTGAAAAATTAGAATACTTAAAAAAGGTTTCATATAATTGAAAATCCCCTTTCTTTTTAGAGAAACATTTGAAGAGTGGAGGATTGATGCATGTTCCCTGTGTGTTTTGTGGAACCAGAACAAATTACTTTCTTTGCTATTGACCTCTCACAAAATCTTGTCACATGTAAGGTAACTGCAGTCTTCCATAGCACTCAGGAGCTGGAGCCCTAGTAGAGATTTCCCTACAGCCCTTTTTTCTAAGGTTTGCCAGAAATTAAACCAAACTATTAAACTGCATGACCAATAATTCAAATGTGACACATATTAGTCTTGGGAGATTGAGAAGGTATTGTAAAAATATATTCATGTTTGGTACACCTAAGAAGGAAGTCTGAAAGAATGGAAACATTATAATGCACAAGGATTATAGTCTGAGTGTATTACCTGTATCACCAGAAGCTTGGAACTCAATGCATTCAATGTCTCAGCATGGATCTCCATCATTTGAAGAAAAATTTAACTTCTGGTAAGTGGCTGCTAGACAGGAGTGCTGTGCACATCATAATTGTTTTCAGATAGCAGTTCCTTCGTAAAGAATCTAACCATTTCTTTCTTTTCAAGGCACTCACTTAAAGGGCTGCTCTATTATTAAAAATTATGTTGGAGACAGGACACTTACACATAACGGTTTCACACATATTTTTGTCTGAAGGGCAACAGTAGGCATTTGGGTCTGCAATCTGGGACCTGAGCTCCTCACCAGAACTGAGTTCTGAGGACAGAGAGCTGAGAATAAACCTCAATGGTGTGTTTGCTTTGATGATCTCTGCTGCTGTCCCTTCTACATTTCTACTAACTTGTGAGTTTGAGAAGGTAGTGTCCTCTTGCTAATTCAGTTGTGCAGAACTGTACTTTTTTTTTTTTTTAAGAACAAGCTATGCAAACAGAACTTCCTGCGGAAACATCATCCCTTAATCTTTTTTTTTTCTGAAGTCAGAATCTACCTGTGAATGGTGATACATCCCAGTGGTATGAAAACACTTGGAAAAATATGGACTAAAGGCTCCAAGTGAGAAATTTCCTGAAAGAGAGTTAAGATCCTGTGAGATGTATTTGTCACATGAAAATGACTGTTTTTTTCTCAAAGTTTTGTTCATTGTAAATGATTTGTGTAAATGGTTTCCAAAAATAAAAATGAGAGGACATCAGTGAATAACATTGAGGATATAAGTTTCTTAAAATTAAGGAAGTATGCATCATTGGTTATATACTACTGAATGAGGTATTTGTCACAGTTTTAGTATAATAGCAGAACATTGGTTCCATTGCAATACGTTTTCTTCTGTAAAATTGGCCATATTCTTACATGTACCATTGCAGAAAATAATGACAAGGTTCCATATAACTGCATGCATTACAACACTGTATACACTCCTGCTAGGAATTCACAAAAAGTCATATAGTTTTGATGCACAAGAAAACAGTTATCTTAATGAAATTCTTTTTCTCACTCAAACCCAGAATGTAATTAGAGGTATGAGCCAAAGTAAACAATAATATAATATAATATAATAGGTTTAAATCTCCAGAAGAATTAGAGCATATAAAATACAGTTCAAAGAGTATAATAACCTAGGAGACTAAGTGATTTTTTTTCTTTTTTTTT
>VWZY01008591.1:910878-943821 GCA_013399075.1 Chloroceryle aenea | reverse complement strand
ATTTGATTATTCAAATGAATCAGAAACTTCAGTATAGGTCCAACTTTGCCTTTCTCATCCTTTGACAAGTTTGGATGTCTTTCCAGAGGTGTAAGTGAAGGTCATGACACCACTAGCTTTAACAACCTTTATGTGATACTTAAGGTGCAATGATCACAATATCACAGGCCTTATTTTTTTCTGCATATGTCCATCTGGGGGGAAGCTATTCAGTGAATGAAACTCATACTATTGCTGCATCTCTACAGCTCTAAGTATTTGAGTCAGGTAGTTCAAGACTAAGTTAAGCATGCTTGTAGGATCTGCAACCATTTACCTGGATTGTAAGGTAAAAGCATCTCACAACGTCATCTGGTATTCCCCTTGAACTTGTCATACCAGTATAGAAGAAACACCACAGAGACTCTGTTCTTTATCTGCCTTATTAGTGCATATATAGCATCTTGATAAAGCTATTAGTGTGTAAGTAGATAAGTTTAAATAGTCCTTGTTTTGGTAAATTTATGGACACAGTAAATCTGAGGAAATCACAGCTGTTGGCTAGCATGTCTGCAGAAAAGCAAAGCTGTTTGCAGATTCATACATGTTTGAGCTGAAACCTGTGCAGTTTCATTTATTTCACAGATGTTCGAAGCTGTGGATGCAATGAGGCACAGTAAACTGGAGCAGACATAATAAAAAACAGAACTTATAGATCTCATTCCTCAGCTTTAACTGCTAAATAACAATCTTCTCTACCAAGCAACAAAAACTTTGAGAAGGTGAATGTGTAATGGAATTATGTAGGAATTTAACTACTAAATCCTCCTCTACCACAAGGGACTACAATGTGGGCAATGCTCTTGATCCTCCCTGCTCATTCCCATGACATGTGACTCTGATGGCTGTTGATTTTCTGGTACTAAGTGTGTATTCTGATGTTGAAAAATATTCTGTGTACTGTGCCCAGAGGACATTAATGGAACAGGTAGATGAGTCAACACAATCTCTACAGAGCAGAATAAGCATCTTCGGCCTATTTGAATTGCTGTCAATCCAAGATGACAGCAAATAATTTAAAAAAGAATATTCTTTAAGCTAAGCCATTTTACCTATAAACTTTTGGGTGATTTAAGTCAGAGTTTTAGAGGTATGTAAAGTTGCAATGAATTGTATATAAAGCAGAAACCATACCCACAGTGATTTTATAGACCAGGATTATGTCTCAAATTCTGAAGTCCGGTTTTCTTTTCCTAGATAAGCTAGTTGATGATTTGTTTGTACTGTGTATGAGTTTCTGTTTTGCTGTGCTGAAAAGATACTTTATTTTCAGACTATGTATATTTTCAGATTTTTTTTTTACTCAATAAAAGTTTCTTATTACCTTCCTTTAAAAATGGTGTTTCAAATTTGACTGTACATCATTAATAAAATGGTCTTCCTATGACAAAAACAAGAAAAACCCACAAAAAACAGAAAGTACTGTATCCTTCTTCCCAGAAAAAAAAATCAATTGTGCAAAATCTGCTTTGTACATTGTATGAAATTCTCACGATTCAAATTGAAAGAATGGGGGGTTAGTCTTTCTCTGTAGAAGTAACTTATTTTAGAATAGAATAGTAATTGTTCTGGTTGGAAAAGACCCTTAAGATCACCAAGTCCAACTGTTAACTAAGCACTGCCAAGTCCACCACTAAACCATATCCCTAAGTGCCACATCTAAACATCTTTTAAATACTTCCAAGGAAGGTGATTCTACCACTGCCCTGGGCAGTCTGTTCCAATGCTTGATGACCCTTTCAGTGAGGAAATGTTTCCTCATGTCCAATCTAAACCTCCCCTAGTGCAATTTGAGGCTATTTCCTTTCATCTTATCATTTATTACTTGGGAGAAGAGACCAACCCCCACCTTGCTACAACCTCTTTCAGCTAGTTGTAGAAAGCAATAACGTCTCTCCTGAGCCTCCTTTTCTCCAGTCTGAACAACCCCGGTTCCCTCAGCCACTCCTCAATAAGACTTGTTCTGCAGACCCTTCACCAGCTTTGCTGCCCTTCTTTGGACACGTTCCAGCACTTCAATGCCCTTCTTATAATGATGGACCCAAAACTGAACTTAGTATTTGAGGTGCAGCCACACCATTTTCTAGTCCTGCTGACCACACTATTTTTTATACAGGCCAGCATGCCACTGGCCTTCTTGGCCAAGTGANTAGAAGGAGATCAGGTTAGTCAGGACCCGTCTTTCAAAAGCCATGCTGACAGAGCCTGATTATCTGGTTGTCCTTTACATGCCATGTGATGGCACACGCATGATACTGTATGATCTGCTCCATAACCTTCCGTGGCACTGAGCTCAGATTGAAAGGCCTGTAGTTCCCTGGATCCTCCTTCTGGCCATTCTTGTGGATGAGAGATACATTTGCTAACCTCCAGTTAACTGGGACCTCCTTGATTAACCAGGATTGATGATGGAAAGTAGCTTGGGGAGCAATTCTGCCAGCTCCCTCAGTACTCTTGGGTGGATCCCATCCAGCCCCATAGACTTGCTTGTATCTAAGTGCTGTAGCAGATCACTAAACACTTCCCTTTGGATTATGGGGTCTTCATCCCCATTCCTGTCATCCAGCTCAGGGAGCTGGGCACTAAGCAAAACTGGTCTTGTTATTAAACGCTGAGGCAAAGAAGGCTTTAGAAGTAGCTCATCCTTTTCCTCACCCTTGGTCCCCATGTTTCCCCTGACATNCCATTCTTGTGGATGAGAGATACATTTGCTAACCTCCAGTTAACTGGGACCTCCTTGATTAACCAGGATTGATGATGGAAAGTAGCTTGGTGAGCACTTCTGCCAGCTCCCTCAGTACTCTTGGGTGGATCCCATCCAGCCCCATAGACTTGCTTGTATCTAAGTGCTGTAGCAGATCACTAAACACTTCCCTTTGGATTATGGGGTCTTCATCCCCATTCCTGTCATCCAGCTCAGGGAGCTGGGCACTAAGCAAAACTGGTCTTGTTATTAAACGCTGAGGCAAAGAAGGCTTTAGAAGTAGCTCATCCTTTTCCTCACCCTTGGTCACCATGTTTCCCCTGACATCCAATAAAGGATAGAGGTTCTTCTTAGGCTTCTTTTTGTTGCTAACGTATTTATAGTAATATCTTTTTATTGTCTTTTGTGGCGGTAGTCAGATTAAGTTCTAGTTGGGCTTTGACCCTCCTGATTTTCTCCCTGTATGACCTCAAGACATACTTGTAGTCCTCCTGAATTGCCTGCCACTTCTTCCAAAGGTTGTAAACTCTCCCATTTTTCCTAAGTTCCAGCCAAAGCTCTGTATTCAGACAGGACAGTGTTCTTCCCTTTTGGCTTATTTTTCAGTACATAGGGACAGCCTGCTCCTGCATCTTTAAGATTTCTTTCATGAATCATGATCAGCTTTCCTAGACATCCTTGTCCTTCAGGACTGCCTCCCAAGGGACTCTATCAACCGTGCTGCTAAACAGGTCAAAGTCTGCCCTCTGGAAGTCCAAGGTAGTAGTTCTGTTGATGCCCCATACTTACTTCCTCAAGAATCATAAATTCTTATAATTTCATGTTTGCTGTGTCCAAGAGAGCTTCCAATCATGATGTCACCCACAAGTCATTCTCTGCAAACAACAGGTCCAGTGGAACACCTTCCCTAGTTGGCTTACTCACCATCTGTGTCAGGAAGCTATCTTCCACACATGCCAGGAACCTCCTAGACAGTATTGTATTTCCAGAAGACGTCTGGTAAATTGAAGTCCCCTATGAGAACAAGGGCGAGAGCCTGTGAGACTTCTCCCATTTGCTTAGAGAATATTTCAGTAGCCTCTTTTTCCTGGTTGGGTGGTCTGTAACAGATTCCCACCATGATATCTGCCTAGTTGGGCCTTCCCTGTGATTCTTACCCATAAAAATTCAACCCTATCATCACCATCATTACACTCTAGACAATCAAAACGCTCCTTAACAGACAGGGCTACCCCACTTCCTCTCCTTCCTTGTCTGTCCCTTTTTAAGTGTTTAGAACCATCCATTGCAGCATTCCAGTTGTGCAAGTCATCCTAACATGTTCCAGTAATGGCAAACACATCATAGTTTTCCCACTGTACAGTGGCCTTCAGCCCTTCCTGTTTGTTGCCCATGCCACATGCATTGGTGTAGATGCACTTCAAGCTGGGCTAAGGATCCTGACAGCTCTCTGGGGGAAGAAGGACTAATTCCTGCCTGACCATTTTTAGGCACTTCCATGGTTTCTAACACATCAATAACCTTTGTGTCTTCACTGCCATGTGGATTTCCATCCTCTACTTCCACTGAGATGGCAGACTGAAGGATCTCACTAGCACGCTGTCCCTCAAACATGTCAAACGGTGTGGTCCCCGGTTTATCTCTAGTAAGACTGGTTTCATCCCTTCCACCTTCAAATTTTAAAGCTCTTTCGATGAGCCCTGTCAATTCCTGTGCAAAAATTGCTTTCCCCCTTTGAGACAGGTGTACCCTGTCTGTCAGCACCAGGCCTGTTGTCATGTAGATTGACCCATGATCAAAAAATCCAGTTTAATAAAATCTTTTTCCTACCATAATGTGAGCTGGACCAAAGCAATGCAAATCATATTTTTATTACAGTGTGTGGATAACAAAACTTGAAGTTAATCATTAGCTGAATTGTAATACAAATCCTAATTGTGATACAAATCCTAATGGGACCAGAGCCTGTAATCCCATAATTGCTGTAACAAGATGAAATACATAGAGAGTACATAGAATATAAGCTTTATATTTTCTGACTTTGTCTTTCTACTCTCTTCATTAATGTATAGATTCTTTTTTTCCTTGACTACAGAGCAAAATATGCTATATCAGAATTCAATATAGCTTAAAATGGGAATGTTTCCAAGGAGATCCTACTGGCTTGGCTCTGGCGTGACTTTTGTTCTTATGAAAGCTAATCCATCGCACTGAATATAGGAACTCTTTCAAAGTGTAACTTGTAATTGCAGTTAAAGTTTTTCCATATATTAATAAAATTTACTAAAATATTTTAAAATAATGGAGAATATTCTTGTAATTCTGTGGCTCAGGTCTGAAGTTTCACACATTTTCACTGGGACTCCTAGTGTGAGAACCATGATTTAAAAACCCTACCCCTGCCTTGAATATGAGGGGGATAATGGTTTCTCAGGACAATGACAGCTGCAGTGACCAGGGATGAGGTAAATTTTGACTGCACCACAGGCAAACTTCACCTGCATAAGGAGCTTCTCTTAACTTTGATTTTGGATCTCTTTTTAATTTCTGAGGCTTTCTGACAGCCTAATCATAAGGAAGCAAGTACAAGTAGGCTCTTTAGTGGAGCTGGGTTGTATGTACTGATGGGAACAAAGGTAGGGCAACAAAAAGGCAGTGGGAGGGGAGGCTTTCCTCCTATTTTTGCTCTTTTTTCATAATCTCTTTATACCTATGGCTAAACAACCTTTTATTCTCATGCACTCAAAGTGATTTGTTATCCAGTCCATTGCCAGCACTGTTGCTGAGGGAGCCTCCAACTCTTTCCTATCCTAGACTGGCTTTGCTTGTCTCGGGAAATGCTCTTTTGGTTGGTGTCATAAAATGGAGAGCAACAGAGAGGCACTGCAAATAAAGTGTTTCTGGAGGCTGGAGAGGAAGAAGGTGGACACCAGGATTTCCTAGGGCATGCAGACACAAGGGGCTTGAATACAAAGGAAAATATATGCAAGATGACTGTTAAGATAGTTGCTATGATAAAATGGCTTCTCTCTATTACAATCTTCATGTTACCTTCAAATTATTTCTGTATTCAGAATAAGCTTGAAAAGCAGAATCTGGGCATAGTATGGACAGTAACTTTTAATATATTATTGTATAAATATATTACTATTGCATGGGTCTGCATAATAGGAGTTGGACTATTTTTTAGTTGAATGTGACACAGCCTGAAATGGAATGAAAACATACATTATTTTTATTTAGATATTTTTATTATAACTAACATGGGGAAAATTGCATTTAAAATGTTTATTTTTTACTCAGAGGACAATAACAACAATGCAGATAAGTTAAATTCGGTGGCCACAGGAAAATTCTTTAGCCGTAGATATTCTGTAGTGTCAATATGAAAATAGGAACTACAAGAACAAAATATTGTTGATTTAGCACTTTCAACATAAAGTGTGAAAATCCACAGTTAAAAGAAGAAGCCTCAAGGCATTATTTAAAAGCAGTGTTGTTTTCAACAACATCTATGAATTATTCCTTACTGATCTGTGGTTCTTTGTTTCAAAAGTTAAAGGTGTTTACTTTTTAAGGATATTAATTTATTAACTATCCTTCTGTTCCCAAGCTAGGGGGAAAAAAAAAAAACAAAACTGCTTTCTGTGAGAACCAAGGATTTAAATTCCAAAGGAAGAAAGGTTAAAGATTAAGAAAGGAACAACAGAAGCCAGTGATTTGCCATGCGTTGCTGGTGTCTGGGAAGCCTTATTTTTTCCCTCAGCTGGTCTCCAAGTATCTTGAAAGTAAGTGCTGACTCACCACTCTAATATTTGTTAATCACATCAGACTGCATTTGTCAACAAATATTAGGTATCTTGTTATAGACTGACATTGTGGGACAATGTTTTCTTTGTTAACTTTGGGGTTTGAAACTTGGCTTTGCATTGAATCTGAAAAAAAACACCAACAACAACTGTTTTTTGTTAAATGGTTTAATGGCCTCTTCTTCCCTAACTTCAGTCTTGGTCATGTCTTTTGCATGTACGAAGTACCTTTCATGTACCAGTTCATAGAAACTTCACCTTCCCAGATATTATAATGGCGTGATTTGACTCTCAGTGTGCTGACAGAATTCTAGCAGAGTACTAGCATTCAGTTTCCACAAAGCAGAGTGAAATACGTTAGTTTTCTCAACATAGAAACACTAAACATTTAAGTCAGTTTAAAACTGCATCTATACTTACTTAGAGAAAACAAAATAAGGCAAAAATCTATTACTATATCTTAATACATGTACATGTATCTTAATTTGCATGCAGAGAGAGGAATGAGGTCCTTAGACAACTCCTAAAAATTATGTTAAGGTACCAAGTGTTGTAAAAAACACACCTGAAAAACAGTTCTGTTTTGCATAAATTTTTAGGTCAGAATTGATTTCTAATTTATTCATATTTTATTTTTAGATATCTTCATGTTTCAGAATATATACAAAACGCTATATCATATTCTATTCAGGTCACATATATTAAGATAGGAAAAACAGAAAAAACAAGCCATTTCCTTCCATAGTGGCATTCTATTTCTTCTTCTATGAGGTTATAGTGCTCTTACACTCTTCATTAACTTCAGAAAAAAGAAGGTTCCACATGTCAAACATGTGCCAAATTGCTGATACTGAAATAGTTTTTTTTCTCACCAGTATAATTAGTCTTTTGAAAAGCAGGCTTGTGGATGGAAGAACCAATGGGTTATAGATAACAAAAGAAAAAAAAACAAACCCTATTTGTGACAAAAAAATTGTGAAGTTTTTTTCTTACACTTTAGAATAAAGTAGATTTTATACTAGGAAGACTCAGAAGCCATAGGTTCTTTTGTTTGGTTGGTTGGTTTTTTTTTTCCTGGATTGGTTTCAATAGTTAAGGGGTGTGGTGCTCTCATTGGAAGTTTCCATTGACAGAGTTCATCACTCTCTTAAATCATAAACTCTGTGCATGTTAAAACTGGATTTATTTGTACTTAGGAATCTTAATTTTGTACCTGTAGCTGTTAGTTCATTGTGGTTTGGCCTCTATTTTGTGCCTGTATTTTTTTCTTTGCTTTCCTGTTTCTATGAATGGTTTATTTGAAAATATTACTTGCTATTTTGAAAATCTACTTTGAGGAGACCAACAATCAAAATCCATATCCGTGGAAGTTTTAACCACCTCCAAAAATTAGAAATAAAAGCAGCTTATTTTCCGGAATTTAGTATTTAATTTCCCTAAATCCGCACAAAATAAAATAGAGATAGATAGAAGAAATATTTGTTGGCCTGTCTTCTGAAGATGCCTCTTTGGTTTGTCTTCATCTTTCTTCATACTCAGTGAGTACACAATAGATGTTGGTTGGTTACTTACTTCCTCATCTAAAGAAAAAGCTTCACCCGGAGACAGAAATATGATTGATAAAAAGAAACAAACAAAAAACTCAAGCAGCAAGTACCAATCTGAAAAATACAGGCATATTGACTGGCACCTTTAGAGGAGGCACATCTAGAAAGTGTTGTGGAGAAGAAATCCTTCTGTCTATTCACTAAAAATCCTCCAAGTCATAACACCATAACTCTATCACCATGACTTGATTTGCTGTTTGTAAATGCACTATTGGGAAATCAGCATGTACTATTAGAGATTAACAACATCTTTTTTCACTTCAGTCAGCCTACTAGCCTCAGACAAGATAAAGACAGGGCCCACACTGGTTTTGAAAAGTCTCTTATTGCTGTTGATTACCAGCATCTAATTCAGTTGTAAAAAAAAAAAAAAATAAAAATAATGTAAATATAAACCATTAATAGAATTTCTTAAAAGTAGGCAAGATATGTTGAGTGGGTAGTAAACCATCACTGCTTAGATTCCTATTATGCAGTTACTTACATGCATCAGAAATGTGAAATAAGTCTGGACAAAACTCTACTTAATTTTAGAATATTACTAATTTTCAGATAATTTTGAGACAATCTGGTCACATTTTAAGAAAACATGTCCAGTCTATTGTTTTAGGTGGCAATAACAGGAATCCTTGGTGCACTTGATTTACTGCTGCATAAAATTTTTAAGTCTTCATTATGGTTCACTGTGAGTCTTGGGGCTTATTAAACCCAGAAATCAAATGTAAACACAAAACTTATGAAATTTTATGAAAACACACAGAAAACATCAGAGAAGATCCCAGTGCATTGGGATAGGACACAAGAGATAGCATGTCTTATTACTCAATTTCTTTTTTCTTTTCTCCATTCTACACTGTGCAAGCACCCCATGAGATAGCTGCAATAAATCTTTTCAAGTTTTGCCTAATGAAGAGTTAAGTAAAACTCTTATGTTGTTTGAACTACTTATGTTACTAAAATAAAAAAAAAATTTATTTTTTTTTTAGGTTGGTTGTTTATTTGTTTGTTTGGTTTTTAGGGTTGTTTTCTTTTTTAATTTCTGCTAAAAAGCAAGTACTATTTCCAGGTCTTAGTTATTTCTCCTTTCACATTTCTATCACTTTTTTCCCTTTTTTTTTCCTTCAGAGATATTAGTCAGTGTTCTTTGGTAATAAAAAATATGTCATTAACAATTATTTTTTTTTAATATTTCCAAATTAAACACAATTTGGAGTATTCTTAATGAAACCACATAAGCTTCCTACACTTCTTTGACGAGGTAGGGAGTGATGCTTGTACCTGCTGTCATCCAAGTTTCCAAATACTTTGTTCTATTAGACTGTTTGCAATTAGAATCATAGAATCATAGAATGGCAGTCTTTGGAAGGGGTTTCTAGAGATCAAGTCCAACCCTCCTGCCAAAGGAGGAAACTTGCAGTAGAGCAGATATTTTCCATCTCCTTTCTGGAGGTAAATTCCAGTTAAAATACACAACTGTTTCTGTGAAAAAGACAATAGAAAACCAAATATTTTATGATATCCAGAATGAATTCTGTTAACCTGTATTTGGATAGTTCAAACTTGTGCTAATACCAAAAGTTTGAAAATTGTCTGGAATGAGTCCTTTGTGTGACGGACATAGATTTCATTATTACAGCATCTGTAAAAGACTCAGACAGGAGCTGTGTCATGCAATGTTCACATCTGAGCATCAAGCAACCTGTGCAATGTCAGCCACCTATAAGTAGACCAGGCACATTTTCCATAATTACTGGCAGATTTTAATATTGGTGTTCTAGATTGTGTCATTCCAAAAGAGAACTTATTTGCTACTTTAATTCACATAAACAAGAAACAACTTTCTCTGGTATTTCAGTGTTTTTCAGTGTTATTACAGTGGATTTAATTTCCTATTGTAATCCATTATCCTTATATTAGCAGTATGGCATATGCATAACTGTTTTGTATTTTTACACATAAAGGGGCTGGATTATTAATTTGATCACAGTAATATTTTTTCACTGTATCTCTTTATTTCAGTAGATAGAAATTAAATCAGTCTTTCCACCAGTTCCTGAAGTATCACAACAAATCTTTGCTTGGTTTATCTCAATGGTATTCATGGAATAAGATTCTTTACAGCATGAGACTGCAGTCTGACTCTGGATTTACTCCAGAGTCATATGGTGAATAAGTAAACCATTTGCGGTTCATTCTGAGTCAGATGAACTTTTAATATGGTAAATGCAAAGTAAATTCATGCATGTTCCTCATTTCTCCTAGCTGTCTCAGTAAGACTGTTACTTTTGGTTTTTTTTGGTTTTTATATATTGTTTCATCATTATTATTGTTATTACTATCGTTTCTTCTCCCCTTGCATTGTTCTATTAAATTCTCATTATCTCAACCCATGAATGTTTTCCTTTTTTTCCAGATTCTCCTTCCCATCCCACTGGTGGGTGAGGGCAGTGAGAGAGTGGTCACAGCTTAGCTCCTGGATGGGTTTAAACTATGATGCTTATGCAAATTAACATATAGGAAGTTTACGTCTTTTTTTTTTTTTTTTCCCTGAAGGAAGGCATTCTACACTACAGCTGGTCTATCTTACATATATACAAAACAAGAAAACACAAACAAGAATATACATAATTGTTTTAATTATGTTTACGCAGAATATGATTATAGGGCCTGATGAGATACCTCCAATATGAAGAAAAAAAATTCTTCATGCAACATTGCCTTGAATGTGAAGTTTTTCAGTTAAGACTCAACAGTGTAGTAAACCTTGTTTGCATGACTAAACCCAAATTTCTACAGTACAGTAACAGATGAGAGTTCTCAGATGAGATCAAGGATACCCTGAATGAGCAACCAGTTTTCCTGTCACTTGTGTTCCTCAGCATCTTCAAGATGCAGTTGCATCTAGAGCTTGTCAGAACTGCTCTGTCACAATGGCAAAAATGGTGGCCACCATCCTCTTCTCACACCACAGAAATGTTACTACTGGTTTTAAGTCACCCTTCAGTGGGATGAAATGATAGCTCAGGAAGCTAGTGCAACTAATGGAGGTTTAAGTAGGTGCTGACACTTTTTGAGTGCACTTGTTAGTTAAAAGTGAAATGAAAGGGCACATTGCAATAATAACCTGACAGAAGACATGGCATTAAGCACTCTGCCAACTCCTGATCAGAAGAATGATAGGCCTGGGAAGCGGGAAATACTAAATTTCAAAAGTAAATTTTAAAGTCTAGTTCTACAGAACATACATTTCCCTGAAGATATGTTTTTATGCGCATAATATTGAAGACCAATTCTTCTGCACCTCTGTATCTCTAGAACAAACAAGATCAGATGAAGTTTGTGATGGAGACATGACAGGTTTGAAGCCTAATCTGCTTCTAGGGCATTAGTGGTTACTGATATCATGATAAGCTGCTTCCTTTTGCTGTGTTGCATTTCATGACCCAGCTGTCATTAATGATTGCAATGTTTAGCCACATGTGCCCATTCAGTCTTGATACTAAACTGAAAAAGGGGAAGACTCTTTTCTGATGTGGTGCTGTCCTTTAGGAAAGAGAACTGAGGTCCTACCAGGGATCCCAGTCACTGGTTCTCTGATGCACAAGCTAAGTTGCACCATCTGAGAGATATGGCTCTGGATGGGTGGCTTCAGTCAATATTGCCTGCAGACAACAGAAAAATCTCACAGAATTTAATACTGTACTGGAACTGTTCCTTGGCTTTGAAACAAATAAATGGAGTAGGAACACTCGATTTATTTTAAGCTGTAAAATTGGTGTTAAATATATTTGAGGTTAACCATATGTTAATGACATTAAATGAAAGATTGAATAAGTCACATAAATGTAAATGATACTTCTTGGAAGCATTTAACCTGTCTGTAATCATGACAAGAAAAGTGAAACTTCTCAAGACCACTTTTGGATTCATATATAAATTAGTTAAGTTTAATTGAAATCCTTCAGAACTTGACTTTAGCATAGTTCACTGCTTTTACCTTCAGTTTATTACATTTTTATGTCTTCCATATTCTATGCATTTCGTTTTCCAGTAAATGACCACAGTACAGTAGTTTCCCAGCAGTGATGTAATACTGCAGAAATAGTCCAAGGCGAGTTCACTACAAAGTGCTGCATTTTTGTCTTTGTCTCTTGACTTTCATTTATTTTTTTTTCTCCAGAAAAGGGTTCTGGGCTGTTGAAAGCTTTTATAATAGGAAATGTATACAGAATATTACTGTGTATAAACATCAGTAACTATGCAACTGATCAGATGGCTTTCTTATTGGGTGTGAGTGTAGACTCATCATTATTCCTGCACATTTTTAATAAAATCAGGCTTTTTGACTAAGTCTTTTTTTTCTGGTCTTCATTTTAAGTGAAGACCTAGATAAAAGTTAACTGCCTGAAACTCCCTGATAAGACAAAAGGCAACACACTCTTATCTTTCTCAACAAGAAATGAATACACTAAGGAAGCTAAAGCCTTTGTGTCTGCTTGGAAACTGGCAGAAAACACTTGTGATATTATTCAGTACAGGACTGTGGGGATAAATTAAGTTAAAAAAATAACACGTCTCTATTTTGCCAGAATTCTAGTTCACTTTCAGTTGAACTTTGATTAAAGGACAGCAGCTATCAGCATATATATATATCAGTACAACCGAACTATCTCAGTATTTTAAGAAGTCACATTCATTGTTTCTTTTCAGTCACAACATATCCTTCTCTAAGCCACCTTCTCACATTGCAACTGATCTATATGCCTGTTCTATCAAACCTTCATTTTTTCTTTTCTTTTTTTTTTACAAAGAATTAAATCATTAATGCTTTTATTGTGTAAAATTATAAATAAATGTAGAACTGAGCCCTGTTTATTGCGACACTTTCTCTGGGATGGGCAGAGACTTTCGTATCTAATGCCAAGAAAATGCCTGCTTTAGCTCAAGACTTTATGGTAAGCCATTTTTGAGCCAAGGACATTTTGAGGACTAGATCCAAGTCGGTATGGAGATGGCAGTGCATAATATTGTGTCAAAGATGGAAACTTAACAGTTGAATGCTTTTTATAATTTTTTAGCGCAAATATTACATATGCCTTGTCAATGTATTAAGCTTCATTTTCATTCTAAAAACACCCCAACAGAAGAAGGAGGGAAGACAGAAACAGAATATCATGATTGACCTTAAATTCTATTCCTGAAAAAATATTTGTGATGCTAATTACCAGCTTGTGACATTTTTATTATCATTCTGGTTTATGCGGCCCACCTCTCATTTTCCGAATATATTTGTAAAAAAAATGACAAAAAAATAAGTAAAGTGTCTCCTTGCTGAGTCCACTGGTAATGATACATCCGTAGAATTATTCTGTAGGATAACTCTCATATGGTTTTGTGGGTTTTAACTTATTTCTTGAAATAGTTTATTTAGAATATGAATAGACCTTTTTTTTTTTTTTTCTTTTTGGCTTTGTATATTCTCTTTTAATGTGAAAAATACAGATAACTAAGAAGAAAAGATGACATGCAAATCTCAGTATTAATTAAGTCTCTTGGAGTTAAACAGAAAGATTTTAATTTTTGCTATTTGCAGTGTTGTCTTTTCTGTATTACTCTGAGTTTACATTTATGATAAATTTTGGCCATTTTACCATGAATTGGGATGAAGTTCTGTGTCTGTTTCACACCGGGAATCAAACAACAGTCTCTCTTTTGTTGTTCTTAATCCAAAGCAGAAGTGAAAAAATTTACTTCTGGTTTGACCTCATTTGCTAGGACTGTTGACATGATTTTAGAACTGAATATCTGAGAGTGAATTATCTAATCCTGATTCATCTAATACAACTGCTTTTATTTTCATCTGTAGAAATGTAGATAGGTAGAGTTCTAACACAATGAATCAGGAAACTATTTCCATCTGCCAGTATAAATCATGTATATCTTGTCATTCCCAAGCCTTTTCATGACTTATGGGGTTTCGGGGTGGAGTGTCAGGTGTTTGCTTTTCTGTGTTTCAATCTAGCCATCTCACAATCTGTACTTTTCTGCAATAGTTCCAATAGATTTTGCATTCTATTAATCACATGCACCTAGGAAGAGCATGCACTTATCATATATGAGTGGCTCTAAAGAATAGAAACCATTTTAATTATATTTAATTACAGAATCTTAAAATGTTCCCTGACTGCTTTTGAGATAAACACTACACTTATTTCTAACACCTGTTTATGGAATTAAAATAATGTCACCTCCATAGTGAATCCTACCATCTCTTTCAATGTATGTGGTGTCTCTTAGCTGACCATCTCAGCAACATGTATGTTACTTTCCTGAAGTATCCCCACATCTGTCCTAAAGGCTATTTAAGCAGTTGAATACCTTGTTGTGGAAGGGACTCAACACTAGCAGTATGAAGAATAACATGATATTGTATTTCTGATGCACAGCCTTAATTTATTTGTTGAAGTCACAGTTTTCTCTGGTTGAGAGAAAGTATCTGGTTGTAGTATTCATAAAAATATTAATATGCATATATAAGAATATTTGGTCCCATCTTCCTGCAATGTGACTCTACATGCATGAACATGCTTTTATGTCACTTTTAAAATACGTCTTGGAAGTCAGACATAGGTAGATAACCTGCTTTGAGGATTATATTTTATTACAGAATTCCACATATTTTATCCACTAAAATGACCTCATCATTGATTTCATTAAATTCTTGTGCTTTGTATCAAATTGTTGAATTATAATTAATGAAGTGGATAGGGTGGAAGAGTGGGCTAACAAGAACCTGATAAAGTTCAACAAGGACAAGTTCAAGATCTTACACTTGGGAAAATAAGTGTAGCACAGACTGGGATCTGGAGATCCTCCAAAAAGTTGCTCTCTGGCTGGAGAACATCTCTGTGGAAAGGGACTTGGGGTCTTGGTGGACAACAAGCTCAATATGAGTGAACAATGTGCTGCTGTGGCAAAAAGAGCCAACAGGATACTGGGCTGCATCAACAAGAGCATCACCAGCATGGATAAAGAAGTCATTATCCCACTCTGCTCAGTGCTTGTCATGCCACACCTGGAATACTGAGTTTTGTTTTTGTTCCTGTTGTACAGAAAAACTTGTGGACAGGCTGGAGATGGTTCAGAGAAGGTCCACAAAGATGATCAAAGGACTGGCAAGTTGCTGTGTCAGGAAAGGCTGAAATAACTGGGTTTGTTCTGCCTCGTGAAAAAAAGGTTTTATGGTGTAGCTGGTATTCCTTTCCCATTTGTATCCAGAAATGAAATATCATTGCAACATGATGTTTTGTAAATTACCTAACTGGCTTTAAAGTTCCTAGTTAAGGTTTTTCTAGACCTCTGGAAAGTTTTTGAATTATTATCATAATAAACTAAGTACTTTGTTACATCATTAAAAAAAAATAGTTTCTTTAACAGTATTTGTCCTAACCATTGACAAATAATTTAAGAGCACAAGAAGTTAAGATTTAGCTCGCTGCATGATCATGTGAAACATCTTACAGTAGATTGGTCAACTGACCTTTGCTAGAAGTACAAGGACTCTATTTGTCCTTTATTTGCCTTTCATATATAAGCTTCAGTGTCCGGCTCTTGGATATTGAATTTAACATAAAATATAGTTCTCAGTTCTATTATACACAGAGACAGATAAAGACATTGATATTAAAAAAGAGCTTTGTCCTTCAAGTCCATTGAGCTAAACTGGTTTGTGCAATACTTCTGATTTCAATTGCAGGAAAAAATTGAACAAAACCAACTTCTGAAATCGGAGAATTAGAGCACATCACTGAAATAATTGTATTGCTATACTGCATTTCACCTTGAGTATGAACACAACTTAACCGTTGTCAGTTTGATAATGCTTAAGGTGAAAACTCTACCAGAACTCTCATGCAAGCACTTGTAAACATTTATGCATATTTCAATGAACAATTTACAAATTAAGAAGCATTAATATAGTGTAACCTTAATAGAAAAGGATGTATTTTTACCAGAAGATCTCAAGCTATTTTGTTTGTAGTTTGATTCTTTCTGCAGAGAATTTATAAATGAGTTATTTGACTGCATACTAAGTAAAAGAGAGACTATTTTTGTTTCATGACATTTAGGTAGGACATCTAGAAGTTCATGCTAACATTGCTACTGTCTGTACCTTCCTATGACAAGCAGAGTCTATGCTCTCAGAAATAGAAATTGAACTGTATCATTAGGACTCAATAAACAGAAATAGAATTATCCTTGGCTCCAAAAATTACCTCTCTGTGAATGGCAGAATTTTTTACTCAAGTGTTGGTGATGACCAGGAACCACAAAATGAAGAGCCAAATCTTCAGCAAATCCACAAAACACCCTCTAATACAAACAGAAGCAACCACAATTAGTAGGGTAAATAATATATATTAGAGAGCATACTGTAGCATGATTTCAACACTCACCTTTATGTTTAACGTCTTGCTGTGACATATGTTTCAGGTAATAGAAAACCATTTATAAACAACAGAAATATATTCTAATGCAATATATAAAAATGAAAAGTTGTTTCTCAACTATGACTCTGCCAAATAAAAACAGTTACGATAAATCACCTGAGAAAAAAAATCCTGGAGTGAACTCCTGGCCCTGGTCTCAGACTGTGGCAGGACTCCCATTGACGTCAGAGAAGAATGATTTTACCTCTGCTTTTCAGCCTTCCTGATGGGAGAACATCACCAGACAGAACTTTCAGTTGTCATATCAGATGTCACTTAAAATTTCTGTAGCAGATACTGTTTTCTGTGTGATTCATTTCAAACGAGATCTGAGGTAGAGTACTCTCACTGATAGAGGTTTCCCTTTAGTGAGAGATTCATTTCTTGGGGAGGACCAAAATGCTTCAAATTTGCTGGATGAAATTCCTGTCCCCAAATTATTTCATTTCTATTCTAGTCCTTTTGCCAAAATTATGATTTATTTGGGATTGGTGGAAGCAGGAAAACTGAGATATTTGAAAGCTGCCGCCTCACTATCAAATGTTCTCCTCACCTTTCTGGACTCAGACAACCATTGCCTCCTGCACCTAATATTCTAGTTCTTTCAAGATTTCTGGAAGCACAGAAAGACGAACAAAGCAGGCATCTGCCAAATACAAAAACACTCTGACACCTTTCCATAAGGAAAGCAGTTTTTCAAAGGAGATGACAAGACAGCTTATGTAAAGGATTCTGAGAAGTTCTTTTGCATACTCCCTCTTTAACTAGTCTCATCTCTTTTTTTTTTCTTTTTGATTCACAAACTTTGTATTTATAGACTTTCTTTCCTACCTCCATTTTTCTTACTACACATTTTCTGTAATTTACATTTACATTACATTTTTAATATGGGGATCAAAAAATCACAAAAATGCTTTCTGCTTTTCAGGGAAAAAAAAATACAAGTACATGGATCTGCTGGAGTGTGTCCAGAGGAGGACCACAAAAATGATCAGAGGGCTGAAGCACCTCTCCTATGAGGTGGAAAAGTTGGGGTTGTTCATTCTGGAGAACAGAAGGCTCTGGGGAGACTTTATTGCAGCCTTCCAATGTCTGAACAGGACCTACAAGAGAGCTGGGGAGAGACTTTTGCAGGGGCTTGTAGTGATAGGATAGATTTAGATTGGAAGTGAGGAAGAAGATCTTCACTCTGAGGATGATGAGGCACTGGAACATATTGCCCAAGGGTGTTGTGGATGCTCCATCACTGGATGTGTCAAAACCAGGGTGGATGGGACTTTGAGCAACCTGGTCCAGTGTGAGATATCCTTGCCCATGGCAGGGGATTTGGAACTTANTTCTAATCATTAACTTTATCTCCCTTATTCCTTTTCTCTTCCCCTTTGGGAAGGGAGGGGAGTTAACAGAGAGCATCTGTTATAGGTCTGAAGGGCCGCCCTGACCCTAAACTGTGACAGAACTAGATGATCTTTAAGGTCCCTTCCATCCCAAACCATTATCTGATTCTAGGAAATACTGGCAGGACTCTCAAAAAATACATTCATTAGAGATCATCCATTGCAATCCTCAGGAATGAGCCTACTACTGCAACTTCTGATAACTGCCTGTCTTTAGGAGGATGTGGCACTTCATACAACTCTCCAATTTGAAGTCTCACAACGTGTTTAGAATTTGAAACTAATTTAATTTTATCAAAATAAGTATTTGGGGTTTTTTGGTCTCTTGGCTAGTCTCTGGACTTTTAGTGATCAGCCAACTCCTTAATTCAGTGGTCCCCTGTGATTTATTGTTAAGTTTCAGTATTGGTCACTATTCTGTTATCAATCTGTGTTTTGGTAAACATATTTGAAGCAATAAGATAAATGTGAAAAATGGATTTTTTCACAGCCTCTTGCCTGAGACTAGACATAATGATAACAGATCTTCAGAGTAACAATTTTAAAGTCCCTTTCTCCAATAAATGTCATAATCAAAACAACAGATTTCAAATAAGTGCTGAAGATGTGGTATTACTGCAGTTGTTGATATATGATAATTAATAGTTAATGTTTAGTAGCATATTCATTAATATTTCATAGATGTAAATGAATAGGGACCCATCCTATCATTAGCTTTGTATTTTGCAGAAAAGAGCTCACATCTGTAAATATGCTTCCACCAGTTTGTATCCAGGCTATATAAACTTAAAACTCTATGAGAATAAAACATAGAAATAGTGTAATTTTAAAAGCAATTTGAAGTTATTCGGTAAAAAATATTTAATTTCTTGAAAAACTTAACATATAAATAAATGTATTTCACACCTGAAAAATAATTGTTAATAATACAGCATCATATTTAAAAAGTCTTTTGAGTTCAGAAAAAAATAACCTAATTAGTAATTAGTAATTATGCTACAATACTATTCTGTAATATTTTCCTTTATAAATATTATCTGTCTAGATTTTACAGGTCATATATAAAGGCTCACTGACAGTTAAACTGAGTTTAGGCTCTTTATCACATGACTGAAATGATGTGGAATTGTCTTTGCTTTTGGCAGCTTTAAGACACTATACCATAGAGAGAGTCTCATGTTTAAAATTATCCCAAGGGAGTTCTCTTCTATAAATTTGCAAAGCAAGTTCCTTGCTATTTTTTTTTAACATATTTAATCTCTGAAATCTTAGTCCAGATCTAAATACATATAGGATTGAAAAATCTCATTCATGGGCTTTTCAAAAGTGTAACTGTATTATATAGCTCAAGTTGTGGATCCTCTTCTTTCCTTGGAATATAGTTTCTGAGGAAGATATTGAGGGGTTTTTACCTTGATCAGTTTGAACAGCTGGTTACTGACAATAAAGAGATTAAGAGATATGGGACTTTTCTTGTTGGACATGTGAACATTTCTGCTCTTTGAGAAATGTGACAAGCTGAAAAAATAGTATTTGCTCTGTCTCAGAACAACAGGCATAATCTGTCAAACAGGTAAATCTGAAGAAATACAATATCCGAAAAATGGAAACGTTTTGTTTAGTACGACAAATATAGTTCAAGATTCATGACTTCCAGTGTTTTTTCGATCTGTATAACACAGAAACTAGAGCCTAGAAGTCCCAAAAGTAAAAAATATGAAGCTTTGAGTAGGTTTACAAGTGCTGCTCTCATAGGAAGAAAGTTTAAAGTCTCAACTGTCTCTCAGATGATTCAAATCGAGATTCTAGAGAAAGTGTTTTATTCTTTATCCTAAAAATACCCGAAGTGTTTTCCAAGATTATATCCCCTTTCTATGAAATAAAGGGAAAATTTCCTGTAGTCCAATTCTGGATAAGACTGCAAGAAATTGTACTGAATTTGATGGAAATGTTCACTCTGGCAAAATTCAGCAAATCTGAGTGGTATTATTAGGATAGTAGTAGTATTTCATATTAGAAAAGGATAATTTTTAAATAAATACTTACATTAAACAGTTTTTTCCACCCTTAGTTAGGTTTAAGTCTAATATCCTAAAATAATGAAAGTTCATTAAAAATAATATGTAAAGCAGATTGGCCACCTTTTAGTCACACTACAGAGCTCCACTGACAGTAATCTAGTAGCTTCAGTTTTACACTCATGTAAAGAAAGTTTAAACTTGGTACTTTTTTAAAATTATTTTTTATTGTTACTTTTTAATAAGCATTGTGAAATTCCATAATCCACAGGAGAGGAAAAAAAAACCTCCACAAATAATATTTTTGCCTATATATAATTATGGTATCTTATTGTTAGATAAAATATGTACCTTTTCCCCTTCATATTTATATTACCTTTATCTATAATGTCTAAATTTTTATGGCTAGCAGACCCCAAATATGAAACAACAGCTGTTTTCTTGTCTCTCAGGAAGACAGAAAACTCAGAAAAGAACACATTCTTAGAATGACGCTTTTTGTCCCAAAGGCAGCAAATGCCTCTGACACCTCCTTCCACTCTCGTTGCCAGCTTGGCTCTGGACAGCAAGTTGTGGAGATGGAATTGACAAAGCTCCAGCTATTTTATGCATACAGTAGTTTGGTCCTTTAAAATCTGAATTATGAACCACATTGCTTTCTCTTGGAAAATCTTTCAGGAAGGGAGAAGGTATTCCAATGATAACATGAGTGTGAATTTATGTGGAGGATAAGAGGACCCAAAAGTATTCATTTATATTTTATTATCAGAACTATCCATAGGAAACTAACCACTACATTAGTATTCCCCTGAATCTTGGCATCCTCTTCTGGACTTCATGTTACTCACTTAACTCTCTCACGACTGCACAATACAAGTTTAACTCCTCCCATACAGATTCTAAGAAGTTACTTAGTCTAAGTAACACTTTATTCTATAGGTATTCTTCCACTAAAATCATTACTGTAGATATGGAGTAAAAAATACATAGATTAATACTAGAGTTTGTCCAAGAAAATATCTAAGCAACATACGAAGAATTAATGCAGCAGTATTTCCATTACTATTGTGATCAATTTGCCAATTCCACTGTCTACTCAGCATTTGGTATCTTCCTCTCCTAGACCTAACTTGCCCCAGTAGACTCTTTTAAAAGAGTGCCAAACCAGTGATGGTTGCTACAGTTGTTTTCTCATCTGCTCCTGTGCAGAGGTTGAAGGCCTTTTAATGCAGTTGTCCCTTCCATTATTCTGACTCCAGAGCTACCACACAGGGTTGCCCATACAGATCTGAAACATAGCTAAGGGCAGAGGAGGACAACTCTCCAGTTCCTGGTATAGATGTAAGGGAGGAACTGAATAACTGGTTAAATAGTGATTTGCTAGCTTCAGAATCATCAAATAATTCTGATTGTAGTGATGAGGAGAGCAACCAAGTACATCTGGCTTTCAGGAGAGTGGAAAGTCTAGTTTTATGCCAAATCTAACCCATAAATGTCTGGCTCTGATCCCAGCTTTGTTGGCCCATTATAAGCACTTTTATTTGACCTTTTTATTAATGCTAGTGTTGTTCTGAGCACACACATGTCTTAGATTTTCAAACAGCAAGAAAATTAAAAGAGATGGTTTTATAAGAATTAAATATACATTAGGTAGCACAC
This sequence comes from Chloroceryle aenea, assembly GCA_013399075.1. Lineage (NCBI taxonomy): Eukaryota > Metazoa > Chordata > Aves > Coraciiformes > Cerylidae > Chloroceryle > Chloroceryle aenea. The sequence goes on along the minus strand of VWZY01008591.1, from coordinate 922,099 downwards.
CCCTAAAGTACTCACTTGTCTGAAACTAGGAAGAAGTGAGGTCAGTTTGTGTGTTATCTGTGGATCTTGCGGCTTAGGTGCTGAACAGACAATGAATAGATTAAAAAGGTTGCGGCCTGTTAAAAGTTATCATGAGAAATCACATCATATGATGTAAGTATAAAAACTTGCTTTGGAGATTATTTACATCTGTACAATAAGTCTTCTTTGAACAGGAAGTTTTGTTGTTTCTGGTACTCTTATATCTGTCTTATGACTCTTTTAGTTTACAAAAGAAGCCTATTGTGTTTCTTGGAAACTATTGCATATAATATTCAGTAGACTTTTGAATAAACATGATTATAGTGACGTTTAAAATGGAGGCGTTCATGTAATAAAATCCAAAAACAAAATATAATAAAAAGATTTTTAGCTCTTTTAGGAGGGATTTTTCATGCATGAATGTTCAGATATATGTCAGAAGAGCAGATAAATTCAGTTTGGAATTTCTTGAAAATTTGGGAAAGGCCAACATGAAATGAATTATGTAGTGTGCATGAATTAAATGAACATTGTGACACATAATACATTCTATTTGTTTAATTTTTCTTCCACAGATCCAGGTCTTCAATAGATGGACAAGGAAAAAGGACAACCGTCTTGGAAATTTTTTTACTGCAGAACAGGATGACTCAGGGATTTGTAGTGGATAGAGTTCAAACCATTTATTTGAATCTGAACCAAGCTAGTAGTGAACACAAGTCAGTACTAGCTGCTACGTGTGTGTTCGGGGGGGATGCCTGAATATGTGATAGGGCTTGGCAATCAGATGGCAACTGTTAGTGGACAGCAACTGGTATAATTTCAAGTATCCTCACACAACCTGCTCCTTAGCAGTCTTAGCCAAAAGGCCAAACATAGAATGGGCACCAAGACAGAGCTAAACTTTCCACCCCATGTAGCAGTTCCTTAAAACACACATTCAGTAGGGCGGGTAGTGAGAACACCACTTTAATTGCAGCTCTTCATGTTGTACTGAGTCTGTGGAAAAACTGAAGAATGGAGCTTCCAGCAGAGCCAGCCTGGTACTTCTCATAAACTTTTTTTTACATTCCACCATTGTACTTGGATTCAGCTGGAAAATGTTAATCACCACTATCAGCTTGCACCTTCACCATGGCTGACAGGGGTTTCTCAACACAGCTTTGCAATCTACTTTCCTTGGGACTCAGTAAGAGCTGGAGCTAAAGCTGCTTGGTACGAGATGTGATTTTTCAGAGAATCAACACTATTTTACTCAATGCCTTTTAGCTTATTTGTTAAATTCCTAGTTAAAGGTGATTGTCATAGAATCATAGAATGGTAGGGGTTGGAAGAAACCTCTTGGGAACATCTAGTCCACCCTTCCTGCTAAGGCAGGGTCACCTAGAGCAGGTTACACAGGAACACATCCAGTTGAGTTTTGAAAGTCTCCAGAGGAGGAGACTCCACAATCTCCCTGGGCAGCCTGTTCCAGTTGGATGGAACTTCCTGTGTTCCAGCTTGTGCCCATTGCCCCTTGTCCCGTTGCTGGTCACTACAAGAGTCTGGACCCATTCTCTTGACATCTGTCCTTTAGACATTGATAAACATTGGCAAGATACCCTCTCATTCTTCTTTTCTCGAGGCTAAACGAAACCAGGTTCTCCGCCTTTCCTCATAAAAGATACATCTGAGTCCCCTCATCATCTTTGTAGACCTCTGTTGGACTCCCTCCAGTAGTTCCTTGACTGTCAAGGACTGAGGACTAGAGAGGGGCCAGCAAACCTGTGTTTTCCCTCCCCAACCAGCCCTGTCCCTCAGCAAGGCAGTCTGGGATTGACCAAGGACAGTGATGGGAGTCAGTCACAGCCTGGCCATTGCAAGGCACCACTGCAGACTCCAAGCCTGTGTAAATCCCCAGAGCGAGGACAGGATCAGGGCCAGGGATGGTAACCAACATCATTCAGACTCATGCAGAAAGTCATGGAAGTCAGTCCATGGGCCAAGGTCCTTGTCTGGGTATGAGACATAGGGCCAAGCATGGGCATGACTGCAGCTTGTGCAGGGACAGGGAGCAGGAGCAGAAGTCTCAGCTCAGCAGCAGCCCTGGGTGAAGAAGGGGAATCCCCTTGTTTCTGTCTTTTTATTTCAAGGACACCAGCTGCACTACTTCTAAGTTGACCTTCAGCCCAGGAAGCCAATCGCTGGGTGCTTGGAGATATTCAAGGTCCTGTCAGTGCTGTGGGATCTTGGTGAAACAAACAACTTGGAGCACTGAAACAGGTTTGCTTTTGGCTTTGTGTGTTTAGTGGATGCAAGTGTTACAAGCACTGAGGTCATCTTAGAAGGATTTGTAACTTTTTCATATGTTACCAGAAGGAAACTCTACTCCACAAACAATGCTGCTATACATGTGAATTAAGGATGTAGGATGTACAAAAGAATTTTTATTTCCTAAACATTTGCTATTAGCCAGCATAACCCATGACATCTCTTGGTAAACAGAAATCTATGATTTACACCTTCAGTAATATAATCCTCAGGACTTTTGCAAGACACAAATTCTCTTGGCCCAGAGGTTCTGGGGTGTATAATGCTTTGGTCAAAATCATGATCCAAATGGGAAAAGCTTTGTTATATATTTCAGAACTCAGTAGTCCAGATGGAGATAGTTAAGAAACAGTATTACTGAGATTCTGGTCTGCATAATAAATGCAGATCAGTGACAACTTTTCAGGCAGACTGGCATAGATTTTCTCTGTTGTTTGGGGTTTTTATATTTTTTTTATTAAAGAGACTCTGTCCCAACATGCAGAACACAGACTGGTTAATCACAGCTATAGTAAAAGTGCTATTTTCCTATTGACTGTAACTTCTAGCTTCAAAATGTAATTTATTTTTTTTTTAACAGAAATGTCTCCAAAGTTACCAAAGGGCACTGCAAATTAAGCCTGCTCATCAGCTTACCTTATCTTCAGATACCTTCATTAAGCTTCTTTTTTGATGACCTCCTGTTCCCTTTGAATTCTATGTATGAGATTTTTCTCTTCTTCCATAGATTTTAAGGCAGAAGATTTTAATTTTTTTTTCTTCTGAATTGGTTCTATAAAAATAATAAAATTTCATTTAAAGATATTAAAGTGTAACTGAAACCTAATATACAGAGATTTTTTTTCCTAACATTTGCATTTGTTTTCATAAAAAAAAAACAACCAAAAACAAACAACTAGCAAAGAAAACATGACAGCTAGGAAGAAGTGAAAGAGTTACACAATACTGAAAAAGTACATAACATGGTAGTGATAGTTAAGACTCAAAGCTTGCAAAATTTAATTTGGCTCATATTAGCACCCCAAAGTTCTGGTCCCTATTAAAAGATAAATTTTAGACAAGAAATTGGACCATGTATCTTCCAATAACAGACTGTCTGGTTAGAATTACAGCATGTCCTGGTTATTGTCACACTGAAAATGTCACAGGATTAGTTTTCCACATGGAGCATTCCTCTTTCCAGCTCCAGTGTGATCTTTGTAGGATAACAGGATGCTGACTGAAACTGCATGTCAGTGGGTGTGTATGCATGGGACAGGCAAGTGTACAGAATGTGAACAAAAGGGGTTCATCACCAGGGAGTGAACAGAAGAGTGTATATGAGTGCCATGAACTTATGTCATTGTACACCCTGAGAGCAGAGGTCATCGCATCATTTCCAGGCAAAGGCTAAGCAGTGGTCCAGGAGTGGTAAAGCACTCATGTAAAATCAAGCTCAGCATTCTGAAATAATGTTTGGAGAGAATGTGCAAGATCTAACTTTCTGATGTCACATAGACAGTATGATGCTGCAATTGCAATAGCTTTTTGAAACTTAACCTACCTGGAAAAAAAAATATTAAAAAAATATATAAAAAAATCATAGATCTGTAGAATAACTTAGGTTGGAAGAAGCCTCTAGTGCTTTCCAGTTAGTGGTTACTAAATTTATTGATTAAGTGCTGTAACTGAATAGCTGGGGATTAGAAATACGTTACATTATATTAGTCTTACTGACTGATAGATATCACATACTTAGAAATTACGCCAGTGTCAAAGTATTGATATTGAATTTATGCAGATTTCTTCCTGAGGATGCCAAGTCTTTCCCACACCTTTCTGTGTCCACACCTCTGAGCCAGCCATATTCCCCACAAGAGGTACTAGTTTCTGAGGAACTTCTTAGCTATCTAAGCCACCTTGTCTCACCAACCCAAGTCCCAGTCATGCACCCAGGTAGCCCACGGACCCTCCACACACTTGGCAATACCCTGTCACTCTTTTCCCCCATGATAACCAAGGACTCCATTGCAGTGTTTCTTGAACCAGACTGGGCAAGGAAGCTCCTGGGGTTGTTTTGCCCCTTCCCTGGGCATAGACCTCTCTCCCACTTCTGTCACAAAGCTGTGAGTTTAAAATAAGTACGGCCAGAGCTGCCAGAATCTCTCTGAACCCTGAGGACAGCCTGTGGAGCATTCCAGCCTTTTTCTCATGTGCTCTCTGCTGACTGGCTGGGAAAGAGAAAAATTGCCTTGTGATACTTCCCAGGCAACTGACACCACTCCTCTTCCCTGTTGACAGAATGGGACAGACAGAGCAATCTCACAGGCACTAGGGTTGTTCCTGGTCTCTGTTAACCCACACTTCCATCCACATCAGACCCCATTAAACATGACTCTGTCCCTTTGCCTTGCCAGTTGCAAGCTGGGCTACAGCTAGCTACAGTGGCAAGGGCTTGCTGAAGAAAACCTTTCTTGGCAAGAGATCTGCAAAACCAATACATCACAACCCAGCTGGGACTAACAGACACTCCTTTGTCCAGGCTGCATAGCTTCATCTTCAATGTTCACAAGTGCCATTTGACCTTCAGATCAAGACTGCTCTGAGAGCGGCTTGTTCCCAGACTTGGCCTGGGTACTACCCTGGTTTTCTGCAGATGCTGATCTGGTTGACCCACTCCTACCTGAGGCCTGAGTGCCAAGCAGCACCTGTTCCTTACAAGGCATTGCAGAGACTAAGAATCTACTCAGTTGTCTTGGCCCTGCAATGAAAAATATCCATCCGTGACAACCCCAGACTTCATGGCTATGCTACATCTTGCCTCTTTCCACATTTTCATCTCCCATCCCCTCTGCGTCATCTGGAGCAAATACGGAAAAGGAATCTTCACAAGCCTCTTCTCCTTCTCTCACTCATCCCTGGCAAAGATATATGGGGAATCTGTGACACTGACAAATGAAGACTTAGAGATATGTGACTTGGCCAAGAAAATGTTTCTGTCTTCCCTGCCAGCCTGAGAATATAGAACAGAGGGAGTTGCCTCCTCCTCCTGCACTGCTGCCGTGTCCATTCCCTATTGCTTCAGTGGGTACTGCGGGAGATGTAAAGAGCTGGGTGATTCCTGAAAAAAAAAAATCTCTGTCCTGGCCACTGCAACAGGATATGCCAACATAATCTTCAACTTCTTAGATGGAACAGAAAAAGTGATTTTTATCACTGAGTGGCCCAGGGCAGTAGGCCATGGCCTTTGTTGAGATGTAATCCCAGTTCACCACACCACAATATCCTCCTCACATCAAGGCAACAATTTAAAAGAGGCCCTCTGCATAGCCAGGCACCTCCAAAACCTGCAAAAGCTGAGGCATTGAGGTTATTGCTATTGCAAGTGAGACCAACAAGCCTGAGCTTCATGCTTTTTTGGGAGACAGCCACCTGCTTCAGCAGTTGAAGCTGGAATTTCCCTGGCAGGACAAGTACTCCCCCTGAGGATACAAGCCAAGGCAAGTGGAAGCATGACTGAGACATTAAAAAAGTTGGCATAAATCTTTCGTGATGCATGGGGGAGTGGAGGTCAACTCCACTGATGCCAGTGAAGGATACTTGAGATAATCAGTGTCCCTCTTTGACTTCTTTCCCAATGAAAGATTTCCTTGATGTGCATAAATACAATTTATAATCTCAAAGTATTTAAACTTTTAATAGAATAGCATTTATGCTGCAACAGACATGAGTTATCTTAGTCATAATCCACTTTTATCATTAAAACTCTAAAATTATGGTAAGAAGTTTGCATAAAACTACGCTTACTTTACAAATATTATTCTGTATTTTTTAACTCTCACACACATTTATGCTCTGAATTTGATCCCTGAGGATCTTTGCTCATCTCAAGTATCACAGTGAAATCTGTTATGAGTTGTCAAATATTTCCTGCTTTTCCTGATAAATTTTAAACTCAAAATCCTGAATCATTTTCTCTTGAATGTCTAGCAACATGCAATCATAACAGGATTTAGGGTCCAAAATTACATGTGACTATTATGGAGTTTCCATTTTCTTTCATATAACTCAAACACTTTTAATTATAACTTGCTAATTTATGTTGCTAGGTGAATTCTTTAATAGAAGGGGAAGGATAGTAAATGTTTATAGTCTCATGTCATGAAAATGGCATGAGATTTTAACACAGGACTCACAAAACATTTGTGCATCAATTTAGACAAATAGTCTTAATTTAAATTGATGCCTAAAGATAGGCATTGCGTATCTGAAATATACTATTCTTCTTGGCCTTCAAATATTACTCCAGAAAGGATGAAATGCCTTCTGTAGATTATGTGTTTCACCTATACCTCCTATATGTCTACATGTAGGCAACTGAAACTGTAGGAGTTTCATATGTCCACTGGTTTTCAGCCAGCAAGTATCAAGCCGTACTGACCATTTGGTAAAATCTGAAATTGCCTTCAATTATACGTTGTATGTAAAGATAGAGAAAACAGATCAAATGATTTTTCATTCTTCATTAAACAGTGAGAAACAGAAGCTACTCATCTATTGAAGAAAAGAGAAATTATGGTATATATATGTAAGATTTAAGGGAAGGAAACAGGAAACCCCCCAACTCAGCCAAATCTCTTATCAGTTCTTTGTTGGAGGGGGGAGGGGTTTGTATTTGTTGTTTGTATGTGGTGTCCCTTTTTTTTTTAATAAAATTTGTGTCATATTATCAAGATTATGCATGAAAAATGAGTCATACAATAACATCTGATTTGGGAAGGTGGGGTCTTCCTGCTGGAACTGTGAACTTCCTACTACTTGAACAAAAGGGAGTGGAGCATCCAGAGCCAAAATGTGAGACAGGAAAGGTCTGCTGAGATAGGATGAAACCATAAATGGAAGATAACATAAAGCCTGACAGAAGAGGCATTATTATGTAGGTTTTTGCAAAGAAAAGTGTTTGGAAAATTTTAGAAAGCTTCAGATTTTTTTCAACTTTATTTATAAGCATTCAGATTTTTAAAGGTTTGATGAGATATATGCCAGTTGTAAATGACTAGAAGTGTCATATTTCTTTTTCTTGAATGTACTTTGTAGTACATCAGATAAAAATATATCTGTCTTTGAAATTCATTTGTAAATTTCTCCAAGGAGATATAAATCTATTATTTCTCTGATACAGCAACCACTTCATATATGATTTCAGGATTGATGGAAGTTATCAAAGCTAATTTGTTGACAAAAAGTGAAAAATCCTATTTTTTAAGTCTGCCTTTGTTTCAGGGCTCTTCCAAAACCTGCTTTTCAAGTCTTTCTACTTTACTGCAGATCAAGAAATCTTCTCTACACTTTTTGTTGAGGAAGAAGATTTCACCGATGTAAAGCAAATAAATAACAACTCCAAACCATGACATTTTTTGCTGTATCTAAGAGCAATCAGTAAATAGTGTTCAGCCAATACTTGAAATAATGCAGTCTAGCTGTCCTGTAGTAAAAATCACAAATTTCGTAACACATGAAATTGTTCATTTCCCACCTTATCTGTGGACACACATTTCAGTCCAAGAGTTCCTTCCTTGCCAGTTAAATTTCAAACATATCATTGCTTAGGGCCCTTTCTACTTTCAGGGGTATGTGGATTGGGAAATGTTGAGAGAGGAAGAGAAAAAGATAAGGCAAGCTGAAAGTTCTAGGTTGATTAAATGAATCTTTTATTCTCAAAACAAATTAAAAATATGGAATATATAAGTCTAACCTTCTATAATTTCAGAGATAAGAGATATGTTCTTAAATCTTCTTGGAAATATATATACTGATCCATATCCTACACATCTACAGAGGGAGCAATATATAAAGGGGTATCCTGAACTATAACAAAAACAGAAATAAAAAAGTGTTTTAAGACTGATTTTCTGTGTCAGTCCTTTTTGACAGCAAAATCCGGGATTGTTTAGCATGTAGTCCACAGGGTCGACCTAAGCACTGGTACTCAACCCTTTTGGCTTCAGGAGAAGAGGAAGACTGCACAAGATGCAGCCCAGGTGCTGTTTGTAGACTTGAACTAAGAGGTGAATTGGGCAGTGCATACAGCAAATACTGCTGGTGGATAAAAGTAGAATACAAATGCATGTTTGTGTTTGAGTCATCCTTGTAGCTGATTAGAGGCTCGTGAGGTGGTTACCTGGCAAGGGGAGGGGGAGGCACAGGTAGGAAGGGGAAGATAATTCTTGATAAACTCAGTAAGAAGGATAGAATGCAGTGCTATAGAAAGAAAAAAAAGTTTGAAGATCAGAAACAGAGTTTTATTCCATAGCTTCTTTTCTTTGTTAATTACTGACAGAGGACTTCCCTGCTAATTTCCTTTTACCTCATCTGTGAGCAGTGCAGCTCTGTCTGGCTAACACGCCTTTGGGAATGAAAGAAATGAGAAATAAGTTTGCCATTATCTTTATGGGCTGATTGAGTCCCAAACCATCTCTTTTTCTGTCACCCACTTCATTTTTTCACAGCGGGCTTCTGTGAGGAAAAAGCAAGAGACTTTGGTGGGCCAAACTTGTATACAGATTTCATGCCCCAGTCTGCAGCAACACTATGGCCCTTGCTCAGGGAAACATGCTGGATGTATAGGCTTGACTCTCCCCTTCCACTTGTGCTCTGGGTAACCTTTTTGCCCCCATGGATGATAATACCCTCCTCTTCTTGGACCAGGCAATTTAGCTTGGAGGATGCAGAGATAGAAATCTTGGGAACTACCTGCAAATGAGGATCATAGTAGGCAGGGATGCCTTTCTCTTGCCTGGTTCCTGACACAACATGAATGCATGGGTGTGAGGCATGCCCAGCAACCCTGGTCTCAGTGGGGCATGTTGGGTACAAGTGCTGTAGCAGTGCCTGTGACAGCCAGGAAAGGGAAACCAAGAAGTCACAAAAAGTGTCCCAAGTCCTATTTCTGATCTGCTATGAAATATTTAATTGTTAAAACCCATGAGAGTGTAAATAATGGTGGTATTACCTTCTTATTCATTACAAGTGGAAAGCTGTATTTGTTGTGTTTTGGAGAGGTGTTCACATCATAGGTGCAATTAGAAATCCATCTCTCAAACTCAGTAGGTATTGTGTTTGCTTAATTGTGCTTCAGGCCACTAAACAAATCCCTCTAAATATTTGTGACTTACTAAATTATTCTGGTCTTTGAGATAGTAGAAATAGGGATACAACACAAATACTCTTGTAGATATAGAGAAATTTCTATTGGTTTTACAGCACTTCCCTTCAAACTGATGAAGCAAAGAGATGGAATCTATTTACTAAGAGCTGTATGATTTATTCTGTGTAAATTCTTCTGAAGTGCTAAACATATTCATACTGAAATAATATTTTTTTTCTGAGAAATGGAGATCCACAGTTGAGGAAAATAATTTGCAAGATATGGATGGATGAACAGTTCTATTGTTTTTCCTCAGTTGTTGCAGTTCACAGCCTAGCACAGAAACTCATACAGACAGTTGCAAGCTGTTCATATTAATACCCTGAGCAGTGAAGTGAGATGGCTGAAGAGCAAGCCTGTATCTCCCTTTCCTCCAGGATGACAGTGACCTCTGGAAGAAATGTGAGGTAGATACATTAATCACTTCATCAAGAAGTGCCAAAGTTCATCTGTTAGTGCCTGAGGACCCATCTTCAGTTTGGGTGTCATACATCATATAATTTATAAACACATAAAACCAGACAGCCTCTGTCTTGAATACGTCATGATTTTAAAGAGATGGGACAGAAAGCTAGGAGAAGAAACATTACATATGAGCAAAACAGCAGTAATTTTGGTTTAGTGTCTTTGCTGAGGAGGGGAGGAATGAAGATATTGAGAGATGTGTAGGAGGGGTTAGAACAAGCAATCAACTGCACGAGGGAGATAACATCTAACAAAACCTGTATAAAGTGCTGATGAAAACATTGTTCTCCAAATGCCTCTGCTTTGGCTGCTTCAACTTGAGTCCCTTGTCTGGCTCCACTACAAAATTACTAAATGCAGTCCTTTGAAGAGTATGAAGGAACACCTGAATTCAAATATTTTTCTTCAAGATAAGTCTTTTGCAACTTCCATTTTGAAACCCTCTCTTTTCTTTTGGTGAATATTTTAATCTGTATCTGCAGCAGATAGCCAGACCACATGTGACTGAGCTGATTAAATATGTTACAAGTTTGGACTAGCAGTGAAAGCACTCACCACTTATTTGGGAGACACAAAGCAAATTCCCACTTCACTGTGAGTGAGCCCTCACCACACCTTCATTGCAGACAAGAAAACTGGGTTTAAAAACATCTTGGGATGTAAGAATTAAACTGACAGAAAGGAAGTAAGTACTGTTGGTAATTGAACCCCTGAATGAACAGTGGGAAAGGTGGTTGTCAGTTGCTGGGCTGTTCTGGCTATAGCTACACTGCTGGTGGGAGCATTTTCTGATACAAATTCTGTATGCTCATGTTGCCTAATCAGGAGACGTGTGTAATTTGTTGCTGTGACCATTGTAATCTGAGGGCGACCAGGGTCTAAGCTTTGAACAAATCTCATCAGGTTATCATGTTATGGCCCCAAAAAAGGTGTTTGCAGCTGACTCCTCTGCCTAAGATCAGCTCTGTCACATCATGAGAGGGAAAAACACAACATATGAAGTCAGACCTCAAGCTTGGATCTTCCTAACTTGCTTTATGGTCTCTTTGCTTTTTGAGACATGGTCATTTATTACAAGCCTTCTTCTTCCTTAAGGTAATGGAGCTAAACTTTTACCTCAAGCAGTGGTCTGTGCTAGTCCCAGGTTGCATGTGTAAAACTGATAATGTCAGCTTGCAAGCATATAAGTAGGTGTTGGTCTAGATGGGGGGGGGGGGGGGGAGAGAAAGAAAAAAAAAG
>VWZY01008591.1:883018-910811 GCA_013399075.1 Chloroceryle aenea | reverse complement strand
GGAATAGAAAGAAAGAAAAAGTAGCTTTATGAAATCAATGAGCAAATATTAGAGATTTCATATGCAGAATTTGCAAGAGTTAGGGGTGTGGGAGGGGTAGAAATCACTGGCAGACACTTAATGCTCAAGTGGTTTGCTGCTACAATATTATTTCCAGTTTTGTCAACAGGAATATGGTTAAGATTCATAGCAACATTACAAACTTCTGTAGAATCAGAGCACCTTATGGATGGAAAAGTTAAAGTTTTAAAGAATCAATAATATTGAAAACATTATAAGTTTGAAAATAGAGCGAAAGTATTCTGAAACATCTAGTTGCTGATAAATGCATATCTTTTGTCTGTTTTTATAGTTGGAAGTCTTCCAGTTATACTGGAAGCCTACAAAAAAAAAAAAGACCACATTATGTGTGATCCCTGAACTTTTTTTTATACAAATCCAAATGTGTAAGTAAAGGTTGAAATCATTGCATGATGGCAGTACATAATAATAGGTAATCCTGCTCAAATACCTTGATGTATATTCATGTTTTCAGTAAGGCCTGCTACAGCTAACTCTTGATCTGCCAGAGTAAGAGGTACAACAGACTCACAAATTAATTTGAGAGATCATGAGAGCTAGTGTTTATCATTAGCAGCATGTAAATGAATGCATCACAGGAAAGTCTGGAGGCTGTGGTGGAGGCTGGATTTGACAGGTTGCTGCACAGTGGAGCCGCTCAGACCACTCATGTTCTGAAGGTACCTTTTCTGTGTTGTCTCTGGGGCTGGAAAAGGTAGCATCGCAATGCTGTGGAATCGACTCTGCAAAAAAGCAATGACAAAGAATAGAAAAATAACTATATAGCAATTACAAATATTTGTTTGCTGTGCTTGTATTGCCTGTATTTTCTTCCCTATGAGCAAGAAGACTGTACACAAATACTAGAGCAGGTTCCCCCTCCCCCACCCCCTCCAGTATTTCTGAGGTACAGTGTCAGGCTTTCTCTCTCTACTAAAAGGACCATGTGGTAAAGCACTTGCTTTAGAGACACTGGCCTTTTCTTCTTGTGGAAAAAAGGAGCTCCTGTTTTATGGTGGCCTGGAGGCTGAAGAACCGCCTGCTGCCAGGGCTGCTACTCTAATGGTTTGAGCAATCAGTCTGTCTCCAGCTGAGAGGCAAAGTGGTCAAGCCTCTGCTTACCCTGTGTTTACTCAGTAACCGGGAGCAGCTCCTCTCCCTCGCTCCCACCCACTCCTTGCTCCAGGCTTGTGCTCATAAACCCAAGCACAATATCAGCACAAAAATCATTAGAAAGAACCGTCCATCTGCCTGTGCAAAATCATGTGCTGAGTTTCTCTCTTGAAGAATGAGCCTTTGCTTCACTTTTCCTTCCAGCTGCTGGGAAAATGTCAAGATTAAATGAGTCACATGGCAGATCAGATCTGAATACAAACTTATTTCACTTGTTGTTCAAGAGTGTAGGAACAAGTTTAGTGCTGACCCCAATGCTTAATCAGAAAGAGGTTTTAATGTTTCAGCAGATTTTGGAGAATTTATTGCTGACATCTGGAATACCACACAAACTGTTGATAAAAGTTTTAGGTTTTTTGTTTTGTTTTCTTTTGTTTTTATGCTCTATGACAAAAACAAACAAAACAAAACAAAACAAAACAAAACAAAACAAAACAAAAAAAAACAAACCAAAACAACCCAAAACCTTATAATACAGACAGAGATTCCTGGCTATTTTGGTTACTCATTAGTATTTTCTTAACCTTTTTTTTTTTTTTTAATAATCAGGCACTAAAGCACTTGAAAAGATAATTGACAAGATGAGCCTTGTAGGCCAATTGAGGAAGTAAGTGTCAGGTAGGCCTTACAGGAGTTGCTTATTAGTTTTTACCAGCAACTATTTGTCTGCTATTGTGCCTGCTAAGCTTACAGAAAGCAGTATTGCTGGCAGGATGTCATGTCTCGGCAACAGAGCATTGCACCAAGCTGTCATGTTTGCTTTTATACCAGACCCTGCTGAAAGATAGTGTCACATTAGGGCCAAATGTTTAAACATGAGTGAAAGAACACTGATGCGCTGACTCTTGTTTTCTCTTCTGTAATCAGAAGCTGATATTCAACTGATTCATGTAAGAAATTTCTGCATTCCTTTATATATGGGTATGTTATCTATTTGCAAGCCAGGTACAACTGTGGAAAGTCATGGCTGTTTTGTTTAAGGGGCCTGGTCTCTACAATTATAATTAAAAGATAACATGTAGAAATCATAAGAATGGGATTTGCAAAAAGATTGTAAATCTCACTTTCCATTTCCATCCACAGATTCTTGCTTAATGGCAACATGAGTAGGCTTAGAAATCTCCTCTTCAGCTACCTGAAACCAAAATCAAACCAAGCAGCTTGTTACTGAAATGCATAGCACATTCTATTATTGGTCCTGACAATTTTCTTCTGTTAGCTGACTAGAAGCTATTCTATGTCTATAACTTGTTAAAGTGGGAAGTACCATGCTGGCAGACCTGAACTGTTCTACTGTAAGGAGTGGGAAATGTTTTTAAGTAGCTGCATGTGTTATTTTTCGTACACACTGAAGGCCTTTTTATTTGCAACCCCACGCCCTCAAATTAAATATCATTCAATTCCCTATTCAAGATTCCATGTAGTACTTGAGGATTAATTATTGGTCATCTACACAGTATGGACAGGCTCCATTTATTCAAGCTGGGTTTTTATTTTTTTTCTAACTTCAGGACCATATGCGTTATATCCAAGAAATGGTGCAGAGAAGGCAGCAAGGAGAGATCAAATTCTAAAAGCTATGCCAAATATGGAAAGTTATCAACTACATAAACCCTTTTATTTCTTTCTACAGTACAAATCCCTGGCCCAAAGAATCATTGCAAAGAAAGGATTTAAGCAAAATACTTTGGCTACTTACAAAAATGAGACAAATTTTATTTGTCCTTTTCTTGTCTTCTTGTTTTGTACTATTGAACACCATCATAGTCGAAATCACCAGGGATGTAGTCAGTTCTGCATGCTACCACCTGAATGTACTAGGAATAGTAAAATGACTTAAACCAAATTCTGATAACCATATGCTCCTGAAAACAAAACACTCCCGATTCACTGCTAGAGCTGTGGTCAGCATTGCAGGTCAGGGTTTTCCCCTCTGGCACGGTATACTCTCTATTTTCATCCCTTTTCCAACAAATTTATTTATAATTTTGCAAAATCTATCATTTTTACTTGTCATATTTTCATTTTGAGCCTCACTCTCCCACTCTCCTCAAAGCCTATATGAAAAAGGTGGGTCAAAAAATCAGACTGTAAACAAAGCAGGTGCCATTCAGAAGCTTTAAAACTGGAAACGCTTTTCTCCTGAACAATGAGAAATTAAGAGAGGATTAAGTTGTCAGGGTTTTATACAAATTTCTCCAGTGTTTCTAATTTGGACACTTATGATACAAATGTGATTGCATATATTTCCCTTCTTTATTCTGTACCAGACTCTGTTGCTGTCAACTCTACTGAATTTCTGTCCTGTTTCTTCTGTGCATTAACACTAGTGCATTTGTTATGTGACAAAGTCTGGACACTGGCAGGTTTAATGCCCTGTTAACCTGAAAGAATTGACTGGAATTTATTGCCTTAGGTTAATCCCTCTGCTTTTCACCTTCCTTTTTGGATAATATGCGTTGCACCACGGGAAATAAATGCCTGATTCAGTAGTGGTTACGTTAACAACAGTGGGATCCTGCCTGGGGACATAGCTGAGGAGGTAATGTCCTTGTAGCTCCAGATATTTTGCTTTGGCAATTGTGTATATACTTTCTGCCTGCTGTTTTGATCCTGCTGTTGCTATTGTTTGCTGGAGACTCATGCTGCTGTGTCCTGCCTCCCTGCCCAGCCTAAATTCCATTGTACCCACCCCACAGGCCTTTTGTGTAATGCCAAGCTAGCAAAAATCCTGGCATCCAACTCTTTTGTTGCCCGGGGGAGGTATGTGGGAAAGGCAGTTCACCATGCTCACTCAGGACAGCAACTTGGCACACACCACACAGCTGTTTCCACTAGACGTCTCTCAGGCTGAGAGACACTTTTGCTTCAGGTGCACATGCATCCACTTTCTGTGTTTGCAGTTGAGTTTTATTTGCCAGAAAGAACACAGGAATGCAGCTGTTAGGATTTTATACTATGGTTTTCACACTTCAAGTGGCATTTTGTACTACTAATGCATTATTTGTATTACACTTCTCCCTGTAGTCCTTCCCCCACATCTGAAACCCATTGTTCTTGTAGTATAAAAAGATGTAGTCAGAAACAGATCCCAGCACAGAAAAACTTACAGAAATTTACAGGGACTAAAGGAGGATTTAGGAAGACCCTAGTGTCTAAGTCTCTCAGAATGACTGAGACCATCCCGTTTTCAAGCACCACCCTACTCCTGAAAGGACATGAACCAGATAGAAGTAATCTAAACAGATCATCAACCAGATAGAGGTCATCTAAAATAAACTGAAACCACCCTTTGCCTAACCTCTACAGACCCTGAATAAAGAAGCACAGGAAAGGTAGACAAAGTTCTTTGGTGATTTTAAACAGGGCACCTTAACTAGTCCCCCACATTAGTCATGGTTCAATCTCAGCTTACTTCAGCAGAAGGTGTGTGAATTTAGATGCACTCAGCTCCTCAATCTGGAGGAGAGCTTTGAACCCAGAGTAGGCATCTCCTGGTATATTCCCCACATAGGCTCTGAGGTTTATACCTGGTATAACCCTTTGTGGGATCAGAGACATATTAATTTTCAGGGCAGGTGCTCTAGTATAGTAGAATGTGAGGAACAGTAAGTTTTGCTTCCTATTTTGGTGGCTGCAAATACATTTGAGAAAAGACAAACACTGGACAAAACCAGAACAAGACTGAAACTTCAGACACAACCCTCCAGGCTAGGAAGGATCTCTGTCTGGAGATGACAGAAAGTAAATACTACAGACAGACAAGATTTGATATATTTTGAGATGAGTGCTGCTTTCAGAACAAAGGAAAATAAAACAAAACAACAACAAGAACAAAGAATTATTTGCTCCCCTGCTGTATGTCTGAGGCAGACAAGCATTCAGGTTTGATGCAGGTAGGAACAGCCAATAAGAAGAGCAAAATAGCTGTGCAGGAATAGGGGATTGAAAAGGAAAAAAGTATTGGTTCTGGTTGCAGTCACATGTGCTGTGAGTCAATATGCATCTGTGCTGAAGTTTCCTTCTCAAGCTGCTTGTTATCACATCTCCTCCTCAAAGGCTTCAGTCCTCTCTGGGCTGATGGCATAACTGTTAGTGCAGTTGTGCCTAAAACCACCTCATTCAAAATGGAGTGGGCTGACAGAGATCTTCCTCTCAGGCTGTTCAAGGCAACAAAGCTAGCTTTTGCTGAAACAGGTTGGGGGATGCTCACATGAGAAGGGAAGATGGTGGATTGAAAAGGGCAGTAGTTTCTGGCACACTTGAAGACCATAAATTTCAAATGTCTTCACTGTGAATGTTTTGTTTTACTCTCTACATGACTATTAATATCAATGACATTTTCCTGTGTGAGGTTTTCTCTTCCTCATTCACACAAAAGAAGACAGGCCACATAGAATGACTTCAGTTTGAGATTTTGCTATTTCTCTGACTTCTTTCCCTTCATCCTGTTTTCTTTCTTAGTTTTTATTTTTAATTTTTAGCATGCTGTTAAAGGGTGATGATTTCTTTCTAGAAAACAGGTATTAAATATTCAAAGTCTTCTTGTAAGCACAGGAATGGGTCCTTCAGATATCAGCTGCTTTGCTGGTAGTTTTGGTTCCTGCCTTTCTGACCCATACTTCTGTTAGCAAATATCTGAGGGTCTCTGAGTATTTCCATTTTTCACTTTGGATGTTGTCGTTCTGTTGTCAGAGAAAGAGAGTCCCGTTTCCGCCCTTTGATTTAGAAAGATTAACAGCACCCCACAGCCCTATTTAGAGTTAATTTTATTTCCAATCTTTGGATTTTAAGAGCCTTGAGACAGCCACCTGGTCTGGCCAATCTGAAACCAAGTCTGTCACATAGCTGGAGGGCAAAAATGGGTTCCCTTGACTTTGGAATAATAGTCTTGCTTTGTTTTCCTGTTATGTTACATTTGAATAAGTTTCTCTCAAGTCAGTATTTACTGCTGCACTATGTTGTGCTTTAAGTCCTGACAGGGGGAGAACTGCAGCTTTGAGCCTGCTGACAAGATCTGCAGCTCAGGAACATTCTGTTGGCAACAGGGATACTAAGCTTTGCCAAAAAGAAACACAAGAAGGAGACTCTATCTGAGATAGGTCACACATTGTGTTTTGGATTTAATCTTTTCCATCTGTTTGCCATAACTATCCATTCCTGGTCCAGGAAAAAGCTTTTCTGGAGCATGTCATCTTTTTCTTCTATCCTAGTCAAATGTTTAGATTTACCCTGCAATCTCTGTGCTGTTCGTTGGTCAGCATAGCAGCAGTTGCTAAAGCTGAGTGATGAGGTCACTACTGTGGAAAAGGTAGTAACATACTCCAAAACAAATTAAAAAAGTTAAGATGTATAAAATGTTCACATACAGATGCCTGTGTTGAGACTTGTGGATGCTGAGTTTTGAGATGTTCTTTTTTTTGCCTTTTTGTCTTTGTTTTTTTGGGGGATCATGTTTGGAGTTTTTTTAAGGTGTTCTCTTCCTTTAGCAGAAAGGTCTTAATTCTAGGGAAAGGAATATTGCAAAACATCTTAATCCTTTGATATCAATGGCTTATTTGGGCCATAACTGGGCCCTTCTTTTTTTTTGCCAAAGTAAGAGTTATTTTTTCATCTTTTGGTCTTTTTATGTGAAGTTACCAACATCACCTTTTTTTTTTTATAGGTGACCTCATGTGCTGTTCTTCAAAGAGCAGTGAAAAGATAAAATAAATGATGGAGAGGTCAGATCTATAGAATACAATATAGATGGGGCTGGAATAGAAACAAGATTTGTATACTTGAAGGTAAACAAAATCATCCAGGTAATAAGAATTTAAGAGGAGTTTGAAGGAGTAAATTAGTGCTCAGCTACATAAAAGGTTTTTTTTTCATGTTTCACCTTGACATAAATTCAAAAAGTTCAATAAAATTGAAACAGTTCAATAAAATCTGTTAAGGAAAGTATATGGAAGACTACTTTTGTGCTACAAGACTAGGTTCAAAATGCTCTGAAGGGCAGGGATCTCTCCTTAAACTCTAGAATAACCTGCTCCCTGTCAGAATCCAGCAAAGACTCATAGGGACTGTTTATTTTTGTTTTATTCTAAGGCTTAGTAATTACTTGGCTTCCTTTTATAAGACACCTGCATACATTGTGCTGCCTCACTGACCCAAGGCTAGGCTCTAATGTGGCTGTCCTTGCCTGCTTATATTTCCATATCCATGAGCATGTGTATACGTTGTTACTTTTTTTTCTCTGTTGATTGTTTTTCCACCAGTTGCTCTCCTCTTTTTTTTTTCCTCTCTCTCCATGTTTGGCAATGCCTCAAAGTCCATGTGCCAAACATTGTATAAACAGCAGTAGTCATGATGGTGCCCTAAGCATCTTACAGATTAGTTAAAGACATGAAAACAAGAACTAATTGTAAAACAATAGGACAGAGACTGAGGGCAATATTAAAAAAGTCATGTATTTAAATAGGCTCAATGTGCACAGTTTGTACACTGCTCCAAATCAGAAGTCCGATGGCCTTGACGCATGCTTTCCATGAAATCAAATGGCTCCTCAACATTTTCTCAGTCTTCCCTTCTCCCCTCTGCCACTCATAGAGAAGTAATTCTGCTGTTCGCCTGCACAATACTTTGTCTTTCCTTCTGCACCGTTTCATTGGTCTGTCACCTAGATATGTTAGGGTCAACATGACCCTGCTAGCCAGACAGTGTATATGAAGACTAGAGTATGTAGACAAATTACACTAGCTGCAGTCAGGAGGGAATTTCCCTCTTCAAGTTTATTTTTTTCAGCCAGAGAGTATTTTCAGCTCATATATACCCTGCTACCCAACTCAAGCTATCTGCACTGAGAGGTGTCATTATGTACTGACTGGAAAAGGCAAGGCTGAGGGGTCCATTATACTGCTGTTAAACCATCTTTCCCTGTGAGCTTCAAGGCAGCATTAGGCCATGGTTCATCTTCTCTCTACACCTGAATTCACTGGCAATTTCTGCTCTGTATGGTTCTGATGCTAGTGCAAAGCTCTACCACCCACCAGCTTAATAACCAAACCAGCTACTTCCACTTCCAGACACATACATAAAGGCTGATATTCCAGCCCCAGGGAGTAGCCTAGGACATGGGGGTTTGTGCTTGCTTCAGCACTGTATACATTGGGCAAACTGAGGATCCAGACCTGCCTCAGTATTTATTTTCTGTGCAGATCCAGCACAACTTATTTCAAAGAACCCATCTGTATTGTCTGTTTTGTGGGGGTAGCCTTACTGTGAGTGCCTGGNTGGGACTCTCCCAGTGCCTGCTCTCCATATATTAGTATTAATTCTATTTTTATTACTATTATTTTAATTTTCATTAGAGCCGTTCTAGTTTCCTTTTCTAATGGCTAAGTCTCTCTCCCTTATTCCCATTCTCTTCCCCTTTGGGGAGGGAAGGGGGTTAACAGAGAATGTTTGCTATTGGTCTAAAGGGCTACCCTGACCCTATACCATGACAGTAACCTTTGATGTATCCATTGTCTCATGAGGGAGGTGAGTGCTGTCTTTCTTCCTTTACAGATGAGTAGGCACAATCTCTAGTGCTTAAGATGTCCTACCATGGCATCTCTGCAGCACACACAGCCATGCTGTAATGGCTTAGCATTCTTCTGGCAAGTTAATGCTCCTCTTCCCTCAGCTGCTGCCCTTGGATGTATTACAGGGATTTCTCCTATCATTTTGTTTGAAGAGATACTAATATTTCCCAGCCTGCCTCATCTACTGATGTCCTACTACCAGTATTAATCCAGACAGATAGAGGTATAAACAGAAGGTGTCACTGTTTCAGTGAGAGATTAGTGTCTGCATGAGGAGTACTGGGAGCTGGAGGGGAAGAAGAGAGGAAGCCAATACAGAGACAATACTGTTTGGAGACGGAAAATCGTTTGAAAGGCTATGTGAGGCACTGTCCGTGTTTGTCAGTGGTGCAAATCCCTAAGGCAGTGCTTGACTTGGTGCTCACACAGCTCTTCACAAAGGTCCATTTCACAATGGCCTTCCAGGCGAGGAAGTCCGCTCTCATCCGCAACGGATGCTTCAGCCGAGGGTCACCGAGAGCAACACACACTGCATGCACTCCCTTCATCAGGGCTTGTGCTGTGCTGGCTTCTGCTGCCAGCCCCAGGACAAGAACAATAGAGACATCCAGGCTGAGATGCCTGTAGGTTGGTGAGCTGGCTAATACGAGACCATGGGGCTGGGCTTTGCCTTCCCATTACCTCTTGAAAGAATGCTCTTCACTGAAGGTTAGGAAGGCACAGATCAAACCCATGACAACCAACCTTAAAAAATGTTGCCATTTAAAAAAAAGGGCCTTTATATCTCAGCTGCAGTTTTCCTTCCAAGGAAATATATATTTGATCACTTCTCTGACTTCTCTTTGAAAATTAATTTCAGATATGTATTTTGTCTTTAGTAGTTCTTTGTTTGATGTGGTGTTTATCTTTTTTTTCCAAATTACATTGGAACTGATTTTAAATGTGGCATATTTTCCAATGTCATGCAGTACTTTACTTGTAAGTGTCCCTTCTTTCTTTTGTAACCAAAACAAGCTAATGTACCTTAATATCTATGACAAATACTTCCCCTGTGAAGAATAAGGGCCTGACCTATTTTGAATATTGTAATAGAGAAAATAAAAATGTGAAGGAAAGTAATCTCATATTATTGTCCTTAGAAGTTTGTCTTCACCATTTTAAGAGCTAGACTAAATGCCGTAGGCTTTAGTTTCCAGTAATAACTGCAACACATACACAGGTTCTTGTAGAGATCCTTTTGTTTACAGTGATAATCAAAAAGTTTTTATTTATTTTCTCTGCTTAGTGAACACATTTAACAGTTCCAACATATTGTTCCCCTTCCTTATATGTTGCAACTTATGAGAATGTCCATCACTGAGGTTTTAGAGAATAACCTATTGAATTTAAAGGTTTCCTTAGTTCATTGTGAAATCTAATTGCCTAAAATTAATAATTAAAAATCTTTAAAATGTCTTTAATAAAATGTCTTCATAATGTCTTATTGATAGTAACAGAAGTGAGAGATTTAATCAAAAGATGATTGGGTTCTTCTGCACAAGTGTCAAAAGTGTCTGTGCTGTCATTGTAATCTCTGGCAAAACAGGGGCAAGTTCTGACAGTACTGGAGCCATGGAAACATCCAACTTTTTGGTCTGGTCCTACACAAACAGACACTGTCTTATATTCAGTGGAAACTTTGATCTTGCACTATGTAAAGGTGTTTTTACTTGTCATGAACCGTGTAAATATAATTCAAATTAAAGTAAAACTTATGAAGGATGAAGTTGGCAATGTGTTTCTTTTCGTAAGTAAACCATCATGTTTTTTATTTCTTTTATATCCACTGTAGGAAATGAGTCATGACAGTAATATAACATGAGGCAAAAAAATAAGAAAGACTCTGGAAGCAAGAAACATAAATGCTTTTATTCTTTCATATCCTTTTGAAACAATGTCTTCAGTCCTGCTTAGTACTTTGTTTAAAAACTTTAAATTGCTAAGTAATTACTTTCAGAATAACATTTCCTAGCCAGTTTTGGGATTGTTCCATATGAATCTGAATGTAAATGCTTCTGTTGCAGCATGTTTGATGTTCCAGTAGGTAGCAGAGAAGGAAATCTTGCATTACAGGGGGGACGTAATGCCTAGCAGGCAGATGGAGCTCAAGATATATGGAAAAAATATTTCAGAAAAAATTTGATGAGGACTTTCAATCTCACCATTGTCCATGTAGAGTGTTACTCTGAAGCTGCAAGGAAAGGAACAGGCCTTGCTTTCCTGTACATGGTGTCACATTTTTACTGTGGTTAATAGAAGTGTGTAGTTTCAAGTGAGACCAAAGTAAGCAATACCAATTTATACTTTCTACAAAGTTCAGATATTGAAGTGCCATTTATAAACATAGTTGTGGTGAAGGATAATAACACTGACACAGAGAGGAGTAAATGAGACTGAGCAAATACAGGTCACCATAAGCAACTCAGCACATTAAGTTCATTTTGTCACACGATTCATAGCAACATGTTTTATTACATGCTTTCATTCTACTGCAACTCAAAAAAGCTAATAAATTGTCTTACTTTGTCATTATGTTGCTTTAAATTTGCAACAGACTGCACTGAAAATATGCCTTCAGGTATATCTGAAGTACTTTCCTGGAAAACCACGTTTTTTCACTCTGGCCTCCATTTCACCCGAGGGGAGTTAGTTGAACTCATTTGTGAAACACACAGAATTTGTAGAGTAGGATACCTGTAACATCAACAGTCTTTGAGAGATTGGGAAAAACAGATAGTGGATGGTATGAAAGCCAATATGATGACAATAGGGTGGTTACGCTAAAATTGCATGTTATGCATATTGTTTCTGGACACATGCATTACTACTGCTCCCTGTTTAAAAGGTTGTTATTATGATGCCCACAACCCATTGACACACAACTTTAGTATGTGATCATAAAAACATTTATTCGGGTGACCATAAACTGCACAAATAGTCATATAACCATCTACAGTCCTTATTGATGGATTTTTTTTTTTCTTGTCTATCAGTTTTCCTAGGCTTAGGAAAGGTTTTTTTTGCTTGTAATTGGATAGGCAGCTGGAGGTTTCTTTACTATTAGGAAGGTTAGATGTTTATCCAAAATCATAAGTTTATGAAACTGATTTAGATAGCATGAAATAGTATCAAACTGGATCACTAGAGGTAATAACTGACAGAAAAGCCTGAACACAACAGTAAAAGATGCTCTGACTTCCAAGATAGTTAAACATACCGATGTTGTTCATTAATTCCTTCAAAACTGAAGCAATTTCAATCATCAAGACAATAAAAAATAATAATAATTTAAAAAATCACGTATTCTAGTTTCTCCAGAATGGATCTTTCAAGGCCTAATCTTAATATTGTCACCTGTCATATTTAGTGCTTCAGCATTAAGATCCTGAAGAAAATAAAGTGTAACAATCCCAAAGCACATTATCAAAAATGCAGAATGTTGCATGCTATTAAGGCATTTGCAAATTTCTTATTTAGCCGAAGTAAAACATTGCACTATGTAGATACCTTGAAAGATTCCATGTTAAAAATATGACATGAATATTACACTGGCTTCCTGAATCTTGAAATCCATCTTCTTTGCATGGTATTTGATTACCTGAGTAATTCCAGTGATGAAAGTCACCAATACAAATGAAAATTCAAATGTGATTATGATGACATATGGAGAACAAACTGTGATCTAATTCCAAATACATAATAAAGTACAACTCTGTTGCCAAAAACTTGACATAACAAAAATAAAAAAAACACATTTAAATTCTGTTCTCTGTCATGCAGCTGCACTCTTAAGGCCAGTTGATTTCCAGCAGTATACATTTGGAATAATTGATTTTCACCATTGAAATGAATTTTGCTTTTTTTGGGTACTATGGTTTTGTTTGTGTACTTTGACATTTTTATGGATCTCAATTGTTTTTTTTTCCTTATTAAATTTTATAGCATTGTTCCAGTTCTTTCTAGCTGCAGGAACACTGGTGCACATCTCCGACATCTGGATTTTTTATAAAAAAAAGCTCTGCAGGCCAATATATTATCTCATAAACCTTTACTCCCACTACTAGTATGATTAATATTTTAATTTTTGTAAAGCTGAAGAAATAAGTCTCACTTACAGAACACAAATTAATTTTGTTGAAGGGACATACAGATATGAAAAAGTAAAAACAAGAGTGCCTAGAGAGTGTATCTTAAATAGCAGATATGGGAATTAAATGTTGACAGTAAATAAATTCATGTGGAAACAACATAAATCTCATTCCTCTTGAGTCTGGAAAAAATCCATTTCTGTGAAAATATTTAAGAAAGAGAACCTGAGCTAAAATTCTCAGAAAATCTGTTCTGATATTTGTGTGAAAATTATTAATTTCAGTTTCCTGTTTCTTTACTTCTACTTTTGACAGAAATGAGGTTAACTCAACCATACTTTCTGCTCACTGATATTTGGAGTTCATGTCAGTTCTCAACCTGTTGCTGTCAATGGGACTACAGCGACTGGAACAGACTTGAATCATTTACTATGGAACATGACACTTGAAGTGACATGTCAAGACTAAAATAGTGCAAAGGTCTTGCCTACAGTTTTTACATCTAATTTAAATAGATTTAGAAAAAATAAGCATAGAAGTGTCATATTATTCTCCATTTTAACTGGTAGCAAAATGTAGTGTGATATGTCTAAGCAAAGTCTCGTATGGATAATTAGAGTTGAAGTGGAGATAGATGAGAAGTGCAGCTCAATAATTAGTCTCAATTGTTTTTGCTGATGAAAAGATGGATGAAGAGAGAGAACAATCCAAGTGACAATATTTGTTTAAAGTAGTCAAGAAGTTGAGCAATTACCAAGTGTTGTAAACAATTAAGCTGAGCTATGCTCCTCCTTTCTGACCAATATGAATTTTTCTGGCTGGAGAGTGGGGAAAAATCAAATCCCTGGATTAGGATGGATAATTTTCTTGTAATATTTTTCCACAGCTTTTTCTGAAGAAAAACGCCTTCAGAGTAAATGTTACATTTTTTGCAAGACTGCAAGTTTTTGAAATGGGAACCAGTTCACATCATACTACACTTGTAAAAATTATCATTTCACAGAGTAAATGATAATTATACAGTCATGCAAATCAGAATTAAGAATTATAATTCTGATTTTGCAAGTTTCTGTCTCAGATTTTATTATTGATTTAGAATTAATAGATTACATTTGATTTAATCAAATTAGTAATAACCTAGAAGTAATTCAATTTATTAAATACATCCAAAATATAGTTTATCTTGCCCAGGACTTTTAAAAGGTAAATACTTCATGTGATAGGATGGATTATCAGTTAGCCTCACCTCCATCCCTGGAAAGATGATGGAACAGCTCCTTATGGATGTCATCTCTAGGCATGTAGAGGAGAAGATTACAGGGAGTGGTCTACATGGGTTCACCAAGGGGAAATCATGCCTGACCAGTCTGATAGCCTTCTGTGATGGCATGACTGGCTGGGTAGATGAGGGGAGAGCAGTGAACATTGTCTACCTCAACTTCATCAAGGCTTTTGACGCTGTCTCCCATAACATCTTCATAGGGAAGCTTAGGAAATGTGGGTTAGATGAGTGAACAGTGAAGTGGGTTAAGAACTGTCTGAGTGACAGAGCTTAGAGGGTTGCTGTCATTGGTGCATTCTAGATGAGGCACTAGCTAAGGGTGTTCCCCAGGGATCAGTACTAGGTCCAGTCTTCTTTGACATATTCATCAATGACCTGGAAAAAGGGAAGCAAGTTTGCAGATGATACAACTCAGGGAGGAGTCTCTGGTCACACCAGAAGGCTGTGATGCCATTCAGTGAGACCTGGACACACTGGAGAGTTGGGTGGAGGGGAATCTAATGAAGTTAAACAAGGGTCCTGGAATGGGGAAAGAATAACTCCATGTACCAGTACAGGTTAGGGGCGGACATGTTAGAAAGCAGCTCCATGGAGAAGGACCAGTGAGTCCCAGTAGACAAGAAGTTAACCATGAGCCAGCAGGTGCACTTGTGGCCAAGAAGGCCAAAGGTAACATGGGGTGCTTTAAGAAAAGTACAAGCAGCAGGTTGAGTGAGATTCTTCTCACCCTCTACTCTGCCCTAGTGAGGCCACATCTGGAGTATTGTGTCCAGTTTGGGGTTACCCAGTTCAAGAAAGACAAGGAACTACTCAAGAGAGTCCAATAGAGGGCTGCAGAGATGATGAGGGGACTCGAGCAGATCTCTTACAAGGAAAGACTAAGATAACTACGGCTGTTTAGCCTGGAGAAGAGAAGACTGAGAGGTAGAGAGGTAATTGTATCAGTGTTTATAAAAATCTAAAGGGTGAGTGTCAAGAGCATGGAGCCACACTCTTTTCAGTGGTTCCCAGTGATAGGACAAGGGACAATGGGCACAAACTGGAACACAGAAGTTCCATCTGAACATGAGGAAAAACTCCTTTCCTATTGGGGTACAAGAGTCCTGGAAGAGGCTGCACAGAGAGGTTGTGGAATCTCGTTCTCCGTAGACTTTCAGAACTCACCTGGATGCCATCCTGGGCAACCTGCTGTAGGTGACCTTGCTTTAGCAGCAGGGATTGGACTAGATGATCCAAAGAAGTCCCTTCCAACTTCTACAATTCTGTGATTCTGTAATTAGCCAGTTCAAACCTTAAATACTAGTTTATTAAAAGATATAATGTTCATGCCTAAATACAAGATTACAAAATCATGGTCTATATGTTCTGATGTATCTCAATAAACAGAAAGACAACAAATTATTTTCCACTATTACTGGGGCAATAGTGAGGTAAATGCCTCTTTCTCAACTCTACTGTGGTGTGCTCATATGGATTACAGAATAAAACATTTGCTATCAGATTTTCATCTTCCATTTTAGTGCTGCCTTTGGTTAGTTTGTTTTTAGC
Source organism: Chloroceryle aenea (assembly GCA_013399075.1). NCBI lineage: Eukaryota > Metazoa > Chordata > Aves > Coraciiformes > Cerylidae > Chloroceryle > Chloroceryle aenea. The sequence continues at coordinate 895,053 of VWZY01008591.1, read as the reverse complement.
TCAATGATACATGTGCTTTTTATCTTCAAAATAAATTTAATAGAATTTGCAGGTAAAAGAGAATATCTCATCCATTTGCTAACATCTACTGACATGAAAAATCTCTTAGGAAGTAGGGTTTGGCATTGCTCAATATTTTCTGAAATCCTCTTTTTCTTTCTGTTTAACTGGTGGTGCTGTTAGCACATTTTATATCAGTGTCAGAATGCCTACTTCTACAGTTCTGTATTTTATATAGAACCACTTGTATAAAAGTTTCATTATATAATACATAGAAATAAGAGTATTTGGTGGCTGATATAAAGTCCATTAAAGCCAAATAACTCTTTCTGAGTAGCTTCTCAGTGGCCTTTGGATTAAAGTATTAAAGTACATCATAGAATCATAGAATACCAGGAACCTCAAAGATTATATGGTAAAACCTTTCTTGGCAAAAGCAAGTCAACAAGACAACTAGTAGGGAAAACTGTCCATCAATATAGAAAGGGTTTACCATCTTTTTATAACGAATATGTAAATTTAAAGTTATTTATTATCCTATCCATTTGTTTTCCAGAGAAGAGAGAACTTACTAAAATGCATGCTGACTGGCTTTAAAACATCTCGTATGGAAAAACTACTTTCTCTGTTCTCTTGGCTTTCTCTCACTGAAAATAACCAACTGTCCTCTAAACAGCTTTTCCCTTGTCTTCTCTTACTACCAAGGTTTATTACAGAGATAAAGCAGAGGTCTAGGCACCAAAAAATCTGACTTTTGTTCCCAGTTCAACAGCAGTCTTTTATATGACCTTGGACAATTTATTTATCTCAGCTTCAAAGGCACTAGGGAGGATGAAATAAATCACTATGATGAGCTCAGATGCTATAATGGAAAGGTCACTCAATGCTGCCAATGACATTTATTAGCATACTCACTATTTTGGGGGAGGGGAGGAGGAAACAGTCTAGAAGTATGTTGACATCAATAACAATTTTAGTTATTCCCTAGCTTGGTCTGCCTCTTCCATCTATAAAGTTGCCACCCAAAGCAGAACAACTAAGTTTATTTACAAAATCTTTTCAGTTCAAGAAGTTACTAGATTTTAATGATCTAGGAGAATGACCTCTTCCTGAAAATCCTGATTGCAAAGGCTCTTAGACATTGTAGGAAAATGAAGTCACACAGAATATGCCCATATTTCATCCATCTGTTCTGTATGTGCTTTACCTAGCTGTGTCAGTGTGCAAGCTCCAGCTACTACTCACAGGTTGAAATACTATTTTCAGAATATTACCTTGATTTTTTCATTGGCAAGTTTCCTCGAACACATAGCAGAGAAAGTGTGCCTTTATCTAAACCATACTTGGATCTTATGAAATTAAGATGTTATTATGTAAGACATCTGTTTAATTCTGTAATACATCCTTTTAGTGGAAAAATAAAACTGTAAAGGTATTGTCAATGTATCTTGAACACAAATTTCTATTAAACCTCATTCTGTTCTGGAAAAAGAACAGATCCCAAGGTAAGTTTTGGCTATGATAGGTAATGATGCTGTTAGGTAAGAAAGAAGAACCTATCGAAGTACTAAAATCCACAATGAAGTCACTTTTCATCAGCTGATCTGTTGATAACCAGGTGTGTATGAATGGATCTCATGCCAATGTAGAGTACTGTAATATAAATCACCATCTTTTCCATGCCCAGTTAAGCAAAATCCAACACATCTAACGTTTTTAGCTAAGAGGAAATTAATCGTNNNTTTTTTTCCTGTTGAGTACCATCACTGACATACAGAAATTAAACTACTTCCTAAGAGAGAGGTTTAGTTGACCACTATCACTGTCAAGAACAGATGAATTTCTGTGGTCTATGTTTTGCAAGAAGAGCTTGCTAACTCAAAGACCCCATGACCTCAAAATCTTTAAAGCTGTGTGGCAAACTTATGAAATCTGCAGTTTTTTATGTCTTATTCTGAATAGGATGTGTTTTGTGGTATGCCACAAGTGAAGTGTCATGGAGGGAGAGGGGAGCAGAAATTGAGCCTGTAATTACTGTTCTCTGGGATTTGTTCTGAAATTTATGAACAGAGCCTTTTGAGTGTACTTACTTGACTTTAAATACTTTGGAAAAATTGTATCAGTCCATTAGCATGAATGTTGTTCACTGATTTTCATCATCAAGATACCTTTTGTGAGTGCAAATTCACCACCCATCTCTGTGCTATACCCAGTTGACAAACTGGACATTAATAGAGATGAGATACAGTTTTCATTTCCTTTTCTGGAGCCCTGGAATGAAAGAGAGAAGTAAGGAGAGAGCTGTCATTGTGTAGATCCCTGATGGTCACTTTTGTCAGTGTTATGAAGCACCTACACTGCATGTGCAGTAGTGCAATCATCACAAGAGAAATTACTTTCAGAAGGAAAATGACACAGATGCTCATCTGCTGATTAGTATGAGAGGAATTTTAGAGCTCAGAGAGCATAAGTCTGTGTGCCAGTGACAACATGGGCATTTTATGCTCCCCTGCCTCTATATTGATTTTGCTGACTCAGGTCATCTCGGATTCAGTTGATCTTTTCCACTGAAAAGGGACAACTGTTTTTTATTACTCCGATGGAATTGTGAGAAAGTATACCAAAACTACTTGATTGATCACAAGGCTTATCTTCTGAGACTTTACATTTTGGCAAGGATGCCTGTCTCTCAGACACTGTCAAAAGAGAGATCTGCTGTTTCTTGACTCCAGCTTCTCATCTTTGTCCTGTCTGTCAAATGTGTTATTAGCACAAATATTTTTGCTCTTACTTTATAGAGGTTGTTTTTTTTGGCTGTTTATGTTTTTGAATCTGATATTACAGGCATTTTCTGTGAATATAATTACAAAACTCTTTTGTGAAGGTGATGAGCACTAGAAAGCTCCTAAAACTATGTTATGGCAGGATATATAATGTTATCTCCTGAGAGTAATTTTGTTATTGATTCTGAGATTTTTGATCTATGAAAAGGCTTGCTACAAAATATTTGTCTTAGATTTATGCGTGTAAAATCATTTGGATAAATAAAAATTTGACTGGTATATGCACTAATCCAAGGTGTAAAATGCTATTTTACCTCTATTGTTATAGTTTTTGCACACTGAACGCAGTGGTGATCCAAGCTTTTAAATGTTATATTTTAATTTAAGAGTTTACAAGAAAAAGTTATAAATATTCCGAAAAGTTCTATGGCAATGCCAATTGCCAAAACCAAACTTTAATATTATGTAACATCTAAAAATTATGTAGGAAAACACTAAGAATCTAACTCAAAGAGAGTGTACCCAAGAGAAAGTGTCTATGAAAGCCCCTTTCCAGTTTATGGAGGACCTAAAGAGGTTTTTAGTATCATGGTTGATTCCATTTAGCTCCTAGAAATAAAAATCAATAGAAATTACAGAAGTTAATTGTATGAAGAGATGTCAGCTTTAGCCAGACACCACCTTGATTAAGTTGAAGCTACATAATTCTCTGATTTAGTTTTTTCTTTAAATATTTTTTTCCTTATTGCTTAACATTTGTTTATCTGATATTCATCTAATCCTTTCATGGATAAAGAGTTTGCAATGTTTTTTTTAATCCCTTGTATGACACAACATATATATATGTTGTCATATATATATAGTCTATATATTTTACTCTTTAAATGCTCTGTGAGACCATCATCTTGACTTTTCAAGCAATGAAATATGGTCAAAAAAATTTAAAGAAATGTAGTTACCTTTTCATAGTACAGTAGGGAATGTGTTACCTCCAGCATACGACTATGGAAAGGACCTGGTAACCCCACATTTTGTGTGTTTATAGGCATCAACTTTAATGGTCCATTGTAATGAATATTAAAGCAATGTTAGTACCTGCTTGGACAGTCATTTACAGTCAGCAGAGGGCTAAAAGTTAAAGGTCAGGCCTAGAAGAGTTAGAAAATGTGCCGTTCTTCTAAGCAGAATCTGAATGTGGGGAATGGGCTACTCTGGGGACTGGTGGATACAGCTGATTTTTCTGCTGTCGTTGTTGTTCCCAGACTGGGGTAAGTTTATGTACAACACAAAGCATTCAGAATGAAATATTCTCCTTTCTCCATGTGAAAATAAATGTGTACATGATCCACTAAAGGGTTTCTTAAACTGCATGTATTTCCCCATGTTGTTTTACTTACTATATTTTCTAGAGAAAGACTTTTTTTTGTTTGATCAACGTTTTCTAGGCGGGCTGTTAAATCTAAAGGAAGGATTTCCAGCAAACTGGTTACTTACCAATGCGCTGAAGTTCCCATTACTGCAAAATCCATTTTAGCATCTGGGTACTGCCACCGCCAAGCATGTGCTGCTGCTTTTGGGAATCAGCTTGATTGTTGGCTCTGGTAACTGGAGCAAATCAAAAGTAAGGACCAAAAAGGAGCACTGTCAGCAAGGCAAGTGGCAGAATTACTGATGAGGTTATATTCTAACTGCAGAGAAGACAAGTGTCCATTTTAATTTTTGTTTCCCTTAATGTTTCTCTTAATGAAGCTATGTCTCTAAATCCAATCTATTTATTTCATCACTGGAGTTCCAGAAGTAGCTTATACATAAGCATGAAGAAGAGTTTCTCTTTATCAAAACCCTGATGGAAAGATGAAGATGGTGTGGTAAATTAAGGTTGTTTTAAGTAACTTTTACATACTTTGTTGAGGGAACTGGCTCAATCTGAAATAACTCCTTGTATAAGTGACATCAGAGTGGGACCTCCTGTGACATACTTAATGCTTACTGTATCTCTCTGTCCCTCTTTCTCATTAGTCTTTGATGGCTGAAAATGAGAGAAAAGTATGACTTTGTCTGGTTACACTGCTGAAATACCCTTCCTGTGAGAGCTGGGGAAGACTGCAGAGACATTCATTTCCATTAGTTATATCTTTTACAGAGAGACCAGGATCTGATTATATCCTTAAAAGGTCTCTTTAGTCTCATGGTATGGCATGTAGAAACCCTGGAATAACTGGGAATAGAACTGAAGATCAGGAAGCCAGAAGAATAATTACTGACTGAATTTTTGGTCATGCCATCAAAGATACTGAGCATGCTTCAGAGTATCCTTTGTGAATGAGGGACAGAAAAGTCTCGTTACATGTTCTTTAATCAAATTCAAATGTTCGGATTACAACAAACACAGAACTGAGACTTTTTCCATATAGTCTAAACTTACACACAAGCTGGTGCTTTCTTTTGTATGAAGCACCTAGGCAATTTTAGCATCAGGCTTCTGCTGTTTGTGAAACTGAGTGAAGCAGCCCCAGCCACTGTCTTACATAAACTCTATGCCTGGTACAATGGACTGCTGCCACTGTCGTGTTTGTAGTAGCAAGATTTCCTTTCTGACCTACTTTTCTTCTGTACACATTGGTCCAGGCCCTCTAGAGCATTAGATCATTTTTTATCATTCCTGTGCCACAAAGCTGCCCTTCATTGCCTCAAGCAGACAAGGATCCTGTCAGCCCAGAGGGATCCACAAACTACTCAGCAGATCTGTTGTATTTTTTTCTTACTGCAGCAAGCAAAGCAGATGCACTTAGTGTGCTCTAAAACAGACAATAGCTCCTTAGGTATATGGTCATTCTCTAGGCTGCTTCACATGGGGCAATGACCTGGCACACAAGACTAGGAATATATGAATGGTACTCACAGATATGCAGGTCGCTGTGTAGCACATCTTGGCCATAATTGCCCTTGGAAAATATATATGGAGGGAAGTAATACTACTGTAGACAACTTGGGCAGACATAATGAAACAAAAGTAAATTTCATAACATTTATATAATTGTAGAATATGAAATGTGCATCAATTGATTATACAAAAGTCTTTATAAAAGCTGGATGTAACTCTGTTAGAAACAGAATCAGTGTCTGTGAAGGTTTTCAAGGAGGAAGTGAGGGTAAGGACAGGAAAAACCCAGTTGTAGATCTGCATCTGAGTAGGGAGGTACCTAGGTAGGTATCAAGGAAGAAGGTCTGTGATCAAGACTTGCAGAATCTCAGAGCTATGAAGTCAGTGTCTCTTTCTATCTCCCCCTTAGAGGTGTTCCAGACAGCACAGATACCAACATCTTAGTCCTCTTAATGGTATTAAATAGAAAACATGAATTATGTACCATAGAGAGCAAAATTCCCTACCTATGGCTTGTGTTGTATATTTTTTTATGATCACCATGCTAAATTACATCGTATTTACTAGAGACAAAATCTCATGCTCTGTTATGCTTAATTCCTTGCAGGATGGATGATAGAACCTATTAAATATGCCACCACATTGTAACAACATTAGATACAAGATTTTCCTATTTCATAGGAAAATCAGTGTCTAATTAGAATGCTGCAAGTAGCTTGCTGGGGTTGCTAGGGATGAGTATGATATGCATATGCCAAATTTTCATCCTGCTTACTCTCCTCCTCAGTGAAATATATATTCCTCTGAATCACCCTGCTGACCCCTACCATGATACCCTCAGGCATGTATACACTTATATATACATGTTGTATACATACAACACTTTACAGCTTGAACTTCTAGTTACTGTAGTTGTAATTAGCATTATAATTTGTGTGCAGCAAGAGACATGTCTGTTGGTCACCCTGCCTGGACCAAACACAAGTTGTCAAATTGGAAGGACTGTGCCATAGGTACTCAGAGAGCAGGATGTTGATGGGGAGCAAGATGCTGCCTAGGTGGGAAAATGAATTTCATCAGGCTCCTCCACACAGAGAGGAGAGTAGAGAATGGGAACACTCCCAGCACAGCAATACAGGGACATGGTTTCCTTGCCAAGGGATTCCTGTTTGACTGAGAGGAAGAAAACAACAGCAGGGGAGAGGCTCTCAGCCAAAGACAGGCTTGAGGACAGCTGGTCTTAAGCATATCCTTCAGTGATGAGAGAAGTAGAGCAAGGAAAGCATGCAGGTGATCAATCATGTTTTGCCTACCTCTCCTCTGCAAGTGCTGTTTAGCTTAAAGAGTGCCTAGTTTAAGAAAACCTCCTGCAACACTCACCATATGTGCTTATGTATGTCCCAAGCTGTTGATGAGTGTCAAAAAAACTGGAACTTGGCAAAAAAGAGACAGTGTCTTTGGGCAGAATTTCATTGCCCAGAGTGATCTCTTATCCCATTTCTGAAAAATGCCCCCAAGAGTCTGTGCCTTAGAAGTGAAAGAAAAAGTTTTGTAATGTACCCAGATTAAGGAAGTTTAAAGAGTTCACAGACCCGATGTGGTATGACCTAAACATAAGCCCTCACAGCTAGATACTTACCAGAATGGTATCTCGGCCATGGAAGATACTAGGTTCGGTTATTTTTATCCTGGCAGATCTATGCAATCCTGGATCTGATTTAGACACTATGGTCAGACATATTTGAAAGAGAAACAGAAGTTAAGGCATTAAAATGAGACATGCAAGACACTCATTAGAAAAGTTAACAGGATATTTCCTGTACCTGAAAATTTGTGAACTTTAACTTTTGTGACAAAATATTATTTTTCTTTCTGTGACTGTAGCGTATCAGAACTTCAAGGGATATTTTATTTTGCTTACGTAAAATACTTTTTCACAAATATATGAATGGTCTATGCCTCAGAATATCATAACTTTCACAACGAGGACTGTCTTCAGATTTTCTGGTCACAATTTTGACATCGTTAATTTGAAAAGCTAGATATAATCTGCTGCTGTTATCCTAAGTGTCAAAAGCAGTCCCATAGCAGCTTCATATGCCTTTCTGGGAAGCCTGCTCAAAGTAAGCCCAAAGACCCCCAAATCACCAGTCTAACATACAGGTATAAGATGCTCAAGGAAATGTGCCTATTGCCTGACAAAAACATAGGTGTGATTATATGGCCCTTTTGCCAGCTGCAAGGGTAAGCCTGGCTGCTTGTGTCAGATCCTACAGAATGGTTTACCACTCATTTGTGGGGATGCAGGACAAACTAATTCACTGAAATTATCAGAACTGAAAAAAAAGAAAGCAACCTCATCTCTGTTTCCCAATTTATTAATATTTTTTCCACAATATAGGTGTGTATGCATATGTGTTTTTTTTCCTTCCGTTCAGATTTGAATAATTTCTGCAATCTGCCTGACAGAATGACCTCAAATGTTAGGAGGGCCTGTTAAAGATCAGGGAAGTGGGAATGAGCAGATGCTGGAGGGGAGAGGAAAGGAAACTTCATAAATTGCTTTGTCTCAGAGAAAAAAGTTCTATGATTTCTGTGTCTCCTAACAGAGGGGGCCCTGTTCAACAAGACTGAGGACAAACATCATTGCAGATGACCAGAGCATTAACTTCTAAACTCTCAAATCTGTTTCCCCTCCAGCACCCGGTAGCACAAAGTTTCTGTTGCCAGAAGTCAAAACCACAGGCTTACTTCGTGCTGTTTGTCAAGCAACCTACTGCCACTGTTCAAACCAGCAAAGAAGGGTGTTATATGGAAGTAGAACAAGCTGTGTGTCCCATGGCTAGGGGATGATTAGACTGTCTGTATAATTGCTGGATGCAAAAGGCTATGAGAACTACTCAGGGGTACCAAGTACTTTCTATTTCCCAATTCTTTTCAAGTTTACTTGCAAAGACAATATTGCCCATCCACTTGTAGCCTTGATGCTTACTCAATTACAAATCCCATTAAAAGGAAAGGGCTTGAGGGATTAAAGTTGTCAAGATTTCTCCATAAATACTTGTGGCTTTGACAGCTGAATACAGTTCACATTACTTGTTGGATTTGTCAAAGAATACGTATGAACTTGAATCTTGGGTATTGAATGGCAATGTGGTGTGATGGTGTTATGTATAAATAACTCACAATTACCTATTTATACATATGGTGCCAGTCCTGTACCAGGTGTACTTGAGACTAAATGCTGTTTGGGATGAACTTAGGTAACCCAAAGGATATTTCATAACAATATGTGTTTCTTCCTTTCCCTTTTATCCCCAAACTGAACCCTACAGTTGTTTCCTATTCCAGTTCATTTATTTCCCTGTTTCTCTGACACTGAACTCTTCCTGTACAGATTTCATGGCCTCATGGAAGACTTCAGAATGGTCAGAATCACTAAATCCCTCTGCAGAACACTTCACCTTTGCATGTCAAGTTGCTTTTTAGTGTTTTGGGGATGGGTTTTGAGCATTGCATTTGAACTTTTGTGAAACAATTACACTGATGGTTCTGGTTTCTAGTGTACAGTACATAAATCTGCAAAAGTTATTGGGCAAATTCTGCTCAATCTTTCACCTCTGATCAGCATCTCTCAGATCATTAATCATGTATTATAAGCTTTAATAGACTAAGCATTTTAAAGACATCTGCTGAATCTCAAAGGATAGAGTGCAGACCTTGCATTTCAGAGATTTTTATATCAGAGCAGCAATATTGTTGGGAGAAAAAATGACTCAATAAAAAAAGCTTTGCCTATCCCTCTGGTTCCAGAGAGACCTTCCATGCTGCAAGAGAGAATGATCATGCAATTTATTTACAATTGGAGACTGAGGAAGTTAAGCTTACCATGTACTTACATGTCTGCTTAGATACAGTGGTTGTCACCATCATTACTTTATCAAGCAGCGAGCCTGAAAGAAAAATCTGTTTTGCATTATTTAATTTTGTGAATAAAACACAGTTTTGACCAGAACAACCTGTCATGCATGCCTGAAAATCACTACAGGTAACTGACTTTTTTGCTTATTTATTTTGTCTTCTCAGTCACTCAAACACATAGTTTGGTGAAGGCTGGTTTTACATGTCTTGCACAGAAGAGATAAAATTAGATTTTTCTCACATTTTAGGGAGGTACTATGCTAGACTTGGAAGCTAGTTCTGAGTTACTATAGTGAGTCATAAATAATGGACTGTAAATACACCTTTGCACTTGTTACCTGCTCACTTGTGGTTATTTTATCCCACCAGATACTTCACTGTGGAGTAGTCATTTCTTAGACTGTACAAGTGAATATTTTCTTGGTGGAAAAGGAGCATGGAAGATGGAAGATCCAGACTCATTTTCCCTTTTGTCCCTTCCCTGCATTTCTCAGTTTGGTATTGAAGACGTCAATTACTCTTCCAGCCATTTGAGGTATGGACTAAAGCCAAGAAAATGAATGAAAAGGTAAAAAAGAGGCAAAGCAAAATAGATCAGGGACACAAAAGCAGGTTCCTGGCAGAATGTGGAATTAAGTTTTGTAGCCTTGCTTTCTGCAGAATCCAAGTTTTCCTTAAAAGGGAAATTGACGGATATAGGTCAACTCAAATAACATTAAATCATACTATATGAAAATGTATCTCCCTCACCTTTAAACTGTGAGATGACACATGCTTTTAAAACCTAATTTTACCGACTAGTGTCTGTGATGTGTAAGGAGCATCTCTGGGATCTTAACAGTGTTCTTGACTTGGTGTGACAGTTTTTGTAACTGCTTTCTCACCATATCTTTTCTCAGCTGCTCCAATCCCTTAATCATCTTTGTGGCTCTACGGTGGACTCTCAAGCAATTCTATGACCCTCTTGAACTAGGGGACCTAGAACTGGACACAATACTCCAAATGCAGCCTTGCCAGGGCAGAGTAGAGGGGTAGAAGATCCTCTCTAGACCTACTAGCCACACCCTAAATACACCCCAGAATGGCACTGGCCCTCTTGGCCACAAGAGCACACTACTGCCTCATGGTCAGCCTCCCACCAACTAGGACCCCCAGATCCTTTCCCCTTTGCTGCCTTTCAGCAGGTCAGTCCCCAACCTATACTGATACCTGGGGTTGTTCCTTCCCAGCTGCAAGACTCTACATTTGCCCTTGTTGAATTTCATTCAATTTCTTCCTGCCCAACTCTCCAGCCTGTCCAGATCTCACTGAACAGCAGCGCAGCCTGCTGGTGTGCCAGCCACTCCACCCAGATTGGTATCATCAGCAAACTTGCTGACAGTGCACTCTGATCCTGATCATCCAGATCATTGATGAATATGTTGAACAGAACTGGTGCCAGCACCAACCCCTGTGGAACCCACTAGTTACAGACCTCCAACTAGACTCAATCCCACTGACCACAACTCTCTGACTTCTTTCCTTCAACCAGTTCCCAATCCACCTCACTACCTGATCATCCAGACCACACTACCTCAGTTTAGCCAGAAGGATGCTGTGGGAGACAGTGTCAAATGCCTTACTGAAATCAAGATAAACCACATCCACTGCTCTACCATCATCTAGCCACCTGGTTATGTCCTCTTAAAAGGCTATCAGGTTGGGCAAACATGATGTCCCCTTGGTAAAACCATGCTGACTGCTCGTAATAACCCCCTTGTCCTTGATATGCCTAAGGATAGTGCCGAGGATAAATTGCTCCATTACCTTTCAGGGGATGGAGGTGAGGCTGACCGGTGTATAGTTGCCTAGGTCCTCCTTCTTACCCCTTTTGCAGACTGGAGTGATGTGTGCCCTCGTCTAGTCCCAGGCACCTCTCCTGTCTGCCATGACTTACTGAAGATGGTGGAGAGCGGTCTGGCAATGACCTGCACTAGCTCCCTCAGCACCCATGGGTGAATGCCATCAGGACTGATTGACTTATGGATGTCCAGTTTACTTTGTTCTTTAGCCCAGTCCTCATCAACGAGGGAAGACTCCTTTGTCATGCTATCCTCTGGTCCCTCAATTGTCAGGGGCTCCTGAGGACAGTCTCCATCAGTGTAGACAGAGACAAAGAAGACATTTAGTAACTTTGCCTTCTTTGTGTCCTGTGTCACCAGGACACCTGCCTCATTCAGCAGAGGACCTACATTTCCTCTAACCTTAGTTTTTCCGGAAATATATTTGAAGAAGTCCTTTTTATTTTCCTTGACCTCCCTTGCGAGTTTGAATTCCAACGAGGCCTTAGCCTTCCTAGTTAACTCCCTACATCCTCTGACAACAGTCCTACACTCCTCCCAGGTGTCCAGCCCCTCTTTCCATGATCTGTAGGCCGTCTTCTTCTACTTAAGTTTGCTTAGCAGTTC
>VWZY01008591.1:802395-879928 GCA_013399075.1 Chloroceryle aenea | reverse complement strand
ACCCATCAGCCACACCTGGACAGAACTGAAGACATTCCAGTTGCTCCCTCATGTAAAGAGCAACTCCACAACCTTGCCTTGATCATCTACTTCCAATCCCCCTGCCATGGTCAGGGACACCTTCCATTACACCAGGTTGCTCAAAGCCCCATCCAACCTGGCCTTGAACATATCCAGTGACGGAGCATCCATCATTTCCTTGGGCAACCGGTTCCAGTGTCTCACCATGCTCAGAATGAAGAAATTCTTCCTACTTTCTAATGTAAATCTACTCTTTTCCAGTTTAAAGTCAAGACCTCTCATCTTAGCAGTACAAGCCCTTTTAAAAAGCCCCTCCCCAGCATTCTTGTAGGCCCCATTCAGATACTGAAAGGCCACAATAAGGTATCCCTTTGATGTAGCCTGTCCTGCTGGTAACGTACAATCAGCCAAAACAGACAGTAAATAGAAGTAATATCAGTATATACAGAATTTGGTCTGCCTCTGAAAAAGAATACTGGAATAAATGGAGATTTAAATTGAGATTTTTCTGGTGGAGATTTTTCTGGGTAAAATTATAGAAAATATGGTTTGGAATTCAGGAGTGAGGAACCCTACAATTTTCAGGCTCATCTCAAGTTTCATTGTCCTATTCTTAGAGCACTTTTGCAATTTTATGTTCAGTATTTTATTTCATGAAGACCTGTTTGGTGTCCACACTATAAAAACTGCAATTCCTCTTGTTTTTCTGAGATAACAGGTAGCAAGGTAAGTTGTCCATATGCCTGAAGGTTCCCTAAATATGAATTATATATATCTATATTTTATTTATTTATTTATTTATTTTCTTCTGCAGTGGTAATTCTAATACTTTGAGCTCTGGAACAAGTTTTCTTCCCTGGCATTCATTAACAGAGTACTTTCAGTTACTAATAGTATGTGTTAGTTACATTTCTCGAAATTCCAGTTCTGAGAAGCGTTCAAAGAGGGCGCTGGAATGAAGAGATTTGACAGGCTGTCTCCGGCATCAGGAAAACAGTCACCAGATGGCACTCACGGACCGCGCAAAATCCCCGTTTTGTTGAATCTATCCGGTGATGAAGACGTGTAGTTTAAAACCCAGTGTTACTTGCTTTAACCACTTTTGCACAGGACCTTTCCTGGGTAACGCATTTAATGTTTGGAATGAACCAAACATTATTTAGCCTCTCTATTAGCATTTGCACTATAAAATATGCATACAGATCTTTTCTACTCCCTTAGCAGCTGTGTTAAACACTTCTAGTATGGTATATAGATTAACAACTTGAAGCTATGCCTGCTTTTTTATGTCTTCCCTGCTAGCAAACAATGGAGTGGAAAAGCAATTATACTGGAAGTGTGTTTCAGAGGCACCCAGCTTGCCCAACTACCTTCCCCTCATCCTCAGAAAAAAAGCAGCCAGACAAACCCAAAACTCACAAGATGGGGAGGAATGCTACAACTCTGGCTTGTTTTGAGAAATACATTCTGGAACTAAAAGTTAAGGCAGACAGCTTTTTCCCCAATTGCCTCATAATCCTTCATCATTCAGCCTTTCTTAATTCAACTCACATCACCTCCTCAACTTGGATTATAGTTGGAGCTTTGTTTTGTTTTGTTCTGCAGTGGAAATAAGTTGTTGGATATACACAGACAATTTTATGTATGGCTTTGCTAACGATAGCAATGATTTTAAAAGGACTATTATCCCAATGTACGTTCTGCTATGTCAAAGTTTTCTAAACTTTTTCACAGTGTGTTGGTGGCCTAAATAGTATCTTTATGAAAAAAAATAGACTTTGACTGCTGGAATTAAATGCACGCTAATGTGTACCTTTAAATGTGTACTAAGGCTTTTCATCAGTAATTGTACAATTAACCCCAGTGATTACAGCTTGTAGCAGTGATTACAGCTTGTAGTATTTCCATAATATTAACTGTTAGGTTTGGGAAGAGATTTTCCTAGGCAGTAAAAATATTATCATTTGTCTATTACAGTCTCTCAGCTACAATCTTTGAACTAGTAGAGCTAGAGAGTGGTTGGTAGAGTCAACAAGCTTTCTGCTTCTTCACCTTTGGGCTCCTGCCGTGACAGGATGGTGAGGCCAGGAACAGTGTGATACTTGCTCCTGCCAGCCTGGGCACTGTTCTGGGTCATCAGCTCAGCTGTACAGTTGCCGTGTTGGGCTCACACCTACCCAGCTCCCACCCTTTGGTCACTACCACTGAGCATGTTTCTAGCCAGATGTAGCACTAGCTGCCAATCTGATCACATCACATCTGAAATGAGAAAGCATGTTCTAACATCAAAATATTTCAGAAATATCAATAACATTTCTGGAGGTAATATTATTAAAAAACAAACAAAAAAACCAAACAAACCACAAAACCAAAACCAAAACAGAAACCCACATGTGCTTTTCCTGTGCTGAAGTATGGACTATGACTTACGATGCATGTGGAAAAGAGAGAAAGATCCATCTCTTTAGAGGTTTGTTTGTGTAGGTGTACATTTAGCAGGGGAACCTCTATTGCAAAACAGAGAGAGTAAAGGTTAGCTTACCCATTCATGCTAGGATGCCATCTAGACTGGGTAGAAGGGGTAAGCAACAGCGTAGTGCTGAAAAAAATCATTCTTAATACGACTGCAAAACTTAAATCATAGCTAATGGTATTCCTTTTCTTCCCCTTTTGCCTTCTTTCTTCAGGTTTTTGAGAAAGTAGCGTTTAAGTGATTTAGCTGAACAAATTACTTGGTTTTTCAGCTCCACTTCTGAATTCCTTCTCACAACATATTTGCATTCTTGGCCCATGCATATGATACTAAACCTCAACAGTCATAAAGATCTCATTCAACAGGCATGGTATGGTATGGACTTGGGACTTTATGAATTTATTAAGTCTAATACATGGAAAATATTACATGTTAAGATTTCTTTATATTGTTTTGATAGTCAGGAGAATGAAGAGGTTATACTCCTGGCTATTTCACAACAGTTCAGATAGCATATGGCATATTTCATCATGGCCATATGCAAGCAATGACATTGAATCTGCAGACTGATAAATTAAGTCTGACAGTTGTTGAGATTAATGTGAATACTATTTTCTTATACTCTTTAAGGCTAGATTATCTATTAGGATTTTTGCTTTCAAATAATCAGTGTGCTATGTTTTGTTTATATGAAGAAATGGTAATCAAACATTTGTCTGTCTAGTAAACTTATTTGTTGCTGGAAAACACCTAAATTTACTGTCAGACAGGAGACAGACATTTATCTAGTTTCATGGTTGCTTTATCATAATCTCTGTGTTTTAGGTGGTAAAGTTTAAATTGGATGAGGGATTGAAACATCTAATCAGTTTCATCCTGTCCTAACGGAGACAATAACATGTCTTGTGACATTACATCCTCACATACTGGTGAGAGGATGTGGCTTTGTCTGAGTAATTTGGAAGAGACCACAATTTCATTTTCAGGAAAACTGTGAAGAGTTATTCAGAGCAAGGAAGACTACTCCAGTTTCTAATTGCTCAGGGTTTTTCCAGCAGAATACTTCCTGAGCTACTGAATCTAGACATGGTTTATGAAACACACAAGCATTATGAATGAAGTAACATAAAAACTGAGGTTAGCTCTATTTATGACTCAACATCAGTTCAATCCAGAATAGCACAATGCTCAGCACAGGAGACTGTGAGACTTACCTAGTCTCATAGAAACAGTTTACTGGAGTAGAGGGCTCACTCTGCTTCTCCTTTAGTGGGTGCTTATAGATCATGAGCTGAAAACACATAGTAACACCAGCGCATCATCTTCCTTTATGTGCACTGGAGGTGACTTTGGCAGTGCAGATGTCACTGGGTGACATCTGACCCCAGGAGTGGGCAGACGGAAGTCATGCTATCTATGGGTAGAAATTCTGAGCGATTGATTTCCCACTATTAGAACATTTGAAAAGTACAAATGATAAAATATAAAACATTCCTGTTCAGTCAAGAGTCCTTAGCTGTGAACATTTGTCATCAGAAGGTCAACATAAAATTCGGTTTCTGTGTGAACTTATTTTAATGTATCAAAAAATCTTGATTCCATTTCTTTGTGCTTTTTTTTCCATTCCTTTCATTACCCATTTCTCTGAACAACTCCTTCTAACTGAGCCACCATCATTGTGAATTATGATTTCTCCTCTGACTCAAGGTCCTTGTGACCCAAGGCCCCAGTGAGGAGCAGCTAAGGGAATGGGGCTTATTTAGCCTGCAGGAAAGGAGGCTGAGGGGAGACCTTATCACTCTCTACAACTATCTGAAAGGTCATTGTAGAGAGTTAGGGGTCTGTCTCTTCTTCCAAGTAACAGGTGATGAGACAAGAGGAAGGCCTTAAGTTGTGTCAGGAGAGGTTTAGGTTGAACAATAGGAAAAACTTCTTCATTGAAAGGGTTGTTAAGCAGGAGAACAGGCTCCTCAGAGAGGTGGTGGAATCACCATCCCTGGAGGTGTTTAAAGGACATGTAGATGAGATACTTAAGCACGTGGTTTAGTGGAGGGATTGGCAGTGTCATTTTAAGGATTGCCTAGATTTTCTTAAAGATCTTTTTCAACAGAAACAATTCTATTGATTCTATGACTTTTATTCCTTTGTTTTCTGGTACTCAGATTCCAATCCACCTTGCCTTTGTTCCTGCTCTCCTCTTGCCATCTTTTCTTTTATTAAAAACCTGCTGAGAGATGCTGTGGAATCAAGCTGTCTCGAGTGTGCAATTTTTTATTCTTCATTCAAGTGTGGACAGATGATTACTAATGATTATGAATGTCTATACAGAGTAAGTATAAATAAAGAGCATGCAGTGGGAAAAAAAAAACAACTTCCACTTAAGCCCATAAAAATCTTCCTTTTTTCTTTTGCTGTACTGAAGCTTAAGTGCTACTTTGTAAAAAAAACAAAACCAAAACCACACACACACCAAAAAACACCATAAAACCACAAACTTTATTTTAATTAAACAAATTAGTAAAAAATTTGGTTTTGTTTCCTGATAGTCTTCAATGTACATAAACTAACTAGATTATTCTATGCAATATGGTTTTGTTTTTGTTTTTGTTTTTTTTTTTTCATGATAGACATAATAGAAAATTAACAGCACAATTTCAGATTAGGACAGCATAACTGTATGACTTCTGGAGACCTAGAGCACAGGCTAATGCTGTGTAAGCATCCACAGAGGATTAGGTTTCAGCAACCTGATCCAGTTATTGAAATGGTCAGATAAAACCTTTAGAAGTGCCTTAAGATTGCCTTGGTTATGAGAGTTGCAAAGCATGTTTGATGCATTACTGAGATCACTGGCTGGGACTTGAGAGAAGAAGAATGTGACATAGGCATAATTCAGTCATTCCACACTAAGATTGATAATATTTGGCCATATGACTTGTCCTTATAAGCGATTCTCAGAATCAAGTGCTATCTGAATGCAATCTGGGCCATTATGCAATACCAGTCAAGGTGGCAGGAGTCTTTGAGAATTAATTTTAATTGAATCAATGCTTACCAAGAACACATGCATTTCTGCTGCCCCGCAGGTGACTGTAATTCGTCTGACAGGCCCATCAGAGGAATGAGGATGTATATATGTCACACCAATGTCAACAGACTTTATTTATGAAGCACCACTTCTGTATTCTTGTCAAGTTTTCTTTTCAATGTATGTCTTATGCTGTGGAAATGTCTTTAGAAAATGGAAGTGAAACACTGCTGTGCTTTACAGGTTGACAATCATATTCTCCAAAAAGATAGGAGTGAGTGCAAGCAGGTTCTGTATCATCTATACAATTCTGTACAATTTGTGTATGTTGGGATGAGTGTTCAAGAGAGCTGTGATTCTATCAGTTTGGTCTCCATCCTGGTGAGGACAGCATAGCTGCAGAATTGTCTTCTCTGCTCACACATTGGAACTCTTTTTATTCCTGATGCCTATATCTTCCAAGATATAACCTACATGAAGATTTGTGGGGTGATGAATGTGCTCACTAAATTTGCTATTTGGCCCTGTGTGACATTGTCTTCTTTTTGTGCTTCATAACTGTAACTTGAACTGTAAAATAAAATCTTAGTGAAATCATTGAATGTGAAGACATTTAAAGACAACTTAAGGTTCTGAGATTTATATTCAGCAAAGATTGCTTTAATTCTCTGTGTTAGTGCCAGGGATAGAAAGTTGAATCAAGATGCCAATTAATTATTTTTTTAGATAACATTATAAAACAAGGGGAGATCATAAGGCCGCCAGAATGTAAAAGGGACAAGAATTCAAACATATGCCTTTGCCCATTTTTATTATGTCAGAGAAAGAGTTGGTTTTCTTTTTCCTTAAAATAAGAAATAACTTTATGGAGGTGATATCTCAGTCATTTAAAAAATAAAGGTTTACCATGTAAATCTTTAATTTACAATGGGTTTCAGGGAAGGCAAATAATTTAAGTTTTTCAGCAGTAAATAAGATAGGAACAAATATTGTTTGCTTGTGAAATGGTTCTAGAGCCTTTTCTTCTGCAAAGATGATAAATAAGCAAATTGTTTGTGGAAACAAGCAACATTTTCCTAGACAGTTACCAATGTGGAGAAACATAAAAGGGTTCGCTAAAATTGCCTGGAATATGCACAGCACCTTATTTAGGCACATTCCGATTAGTCAATCATGTCTTGACTGAATAACGTATGAACAAAAGTGTACATCCCTTACCTGATGTAAGGAAAAAGGCACATTTTCCAGACAAGATTTAATCATTTCCAGCTTCCACTTTTAATTATCCCATAACTACTTTTTTCCGCTGTGGGATGTACATATTTTTTTTGTGAGTCATTGGAGGATTCACCTTTTTGAGAACACTGTATCTGTATCAGATCTTTAAGTCCATTATAACAGTTTCAGAAAACTGAATTTTAAAACTAATAAAGCTCATACAGATAAAAATTTTATGTCTTTACTCAAAGGTACACAAACCAGTTTAAAGTATTATCATCTGTGAATCAACATCTATTTAGAATTTATCCTGTCTACTGAGTTTTTTGTCCTAATTAGATTTTGCTACAGAATACAACTGAGATGTCACAAACGTGTTTAAAAAGATGAAATTTGAAAGAACGTTGTGATATGGTAACCAGGTAATGTTTTGAATATTTCCCCTTTCAGGTAAAATACCATATTGTAGTGTCTAAAATAAGGAAGGAAAAAAATTGAGGGCAAATTAATGACAACTTTGTATGAGTTGACATTACTGTTGTTCTGGGTTTTTTTTACCTACCATATTGTTATCCTTTGGGGTATCTTCTGTCTGCTTACATTGCTGTCCTTCATGTTCCTTTTATAATTAAGTACTTATACTTGAGTAGTGATTTCTGTAGGTGTATAAGTTATCTGATAATGATAATGAAGTGGTGTTGCTTGTATTACTCATTTCACACTCATGCACCTTTACTGATAGAATAGGAATGCTGCAATTTCTATGTATGGAGAAGTCTAAATCAGAATTTATTTATTTATTTATTTATTTGCAAAGGAAAATTGAAGGCTCTTAGCAACGAGGGACCATATTTTCCTGTAATGCTCCAGGAAATATCTTACAATGCTGTAGGTTCTGGACTGGAATCTAAAAACTTTTGAAATGAAATACACTTTGTTTCAATCCAAAATATTTTTTCATGTTGAAAAGTTTGCAGATAAACTGGATACAGTTTGTATATGTGTCAGTTTGTATAGATATATATAAGTTAGATGCATTTATTGATGCCATAACAAAGTATAAGGAAATTAACTTCTCAAAGCTTTTTAAACAAAAACAAACAAAACAAACAAAAACTTCAGTTAATCATTATAGTTCTTAAGTGTAGTTTATTAATTCCCATTTAGAGGAAACTACCTACTAGAGCTACCAAAAAACCCACAATGTTAATTTTCATTCTCCATAAAATCTCAAAGGGATTTCCCTGCCACTTCCTTAATAGAAGGCCAATCCCTTCCCAAGTGGGATCACAGGAACATTTCTTAAGACAAGATTGTTTTCAGAAGTGTTCTTTCCCAGGGAATTATATTGGTTTAAATACAGGAAAGATTCCTTGGAAGAGTCCAAGTCTCTGCTAACGCTATGAGTCAGATGTCTGCAGGTTGTGTTGTGCCAGATTTGACGTCAAATGTCAATCCAACGGGGTTTTCCATTAGTCTTCATAATGGGGATTCAGTGAGATCTTGCTACATAAAATAACCAAAATTTCTCTGAATCACCAAGGTTAGGATTACAAATCTCATTTTGTTAGCTGGTTTGTTAAAATGTACTTTTAAATGCTCAAAATGTTGCAAAAAAGGAATTATTAAGGCTGAGTGTACAGTAACATAATTCTGAAATGTCTCACAACTTAATAAAATATTAATATAGCACAGACCAAGTCACAAGCACTGATTACTCCTCTCTTTAAAACTTAGTACATCTGGTCTCCAAGACTGGGACGTGCTGTTGCAAGTACAGTTGTTACTTAGAGGAAGTGTTGACTCATGGCTGGGCTTAGGTAGGTCTTCCCTGCATTTTGGGGCACAGGGAGCTCAGTGACCTTGGCCATGGGTGGCCTGTGAAGTCTGCCCTAGGACCAGCAGATGCAGGTAACATCTGCAGATGTTATATAAAACATTTATTTACATCAGTTTTACTGAGTTGCTAAAAGATCCAGTGAGCTTTCAGCTCTTGAGGATTTGGGGTATGTTGTATTTATTTATTCTTTAGTTTTTTGTCCTATTTGGGCTGAAACCAATTTTAACAACTCTCATTTTCCCACAGACTGGTAATCCAGCTTCTTCAGCTAGCCAAAGTTGTTCTCTAACCTGTCTCCCACACTGCTCTACATTCTTAAACAGAGATGTCTTCAGCTCTAAGTGAAGAAATGAAGGTGTAGACATGAGCTTGGCTTTGACACGTTCCCCTTTTTGCCCATTCTTCAGGAAATAATAATTTCAGATACATGGCGTTAAGTTCATACTTGCAAGGTTATTTAGTGTCAACCCAAAAGTCTGTGCCAGCTTGCCCCTAACTTTTCTGCTCTATGTCCTGGAAAGGACTACACTTTGAGGTTTCTGGTTATGAAATTATGCAATCAGTAGACTTTCGGGGAAAGCAGAAAGCGCATGACTTCTGTGTCTTAATAAGACCTCCCCAGAAGGACTTGCTAGAGTATGAAGACAGACTGACTTATATTCAGGGAATGTGTCAGCCTCTAGCTAAGAAATGGCCATGTAAGTCCAACAGGCCTTCATATACCTGTCCAAACTAGGCTAAGATTAGCCAGTGTAGGTGAGACCTGGGAAAGAAAACATTATGAGGAGCTGAGAGATAATGGCAGAGGAGCAGCTTAGAAAGAATAACAGAATTCCATAATTAGGTGAAACAGTGAAAGCCCTAAGTCCCTTATTCAAAGTTCTTTTTAGGGTGTGCTTAGAAAATTGTCCAAAGAGGAAGAAACTTAGGAGTAGAACTCAAAATAGTAACTGAGTATTTGACAACTATTACATTTAACCCAATGCTGTGGGAAACAACAGAGTAATGTGAGTATGGATTTTTAAGTCATGGTTAATATAATGTTACAGGTATAATGTGAAGCTTGATTTTACATGAGAGGAGTAGATTTTTTCACAGTTGGGAGCCAGGGGAAATTCATAGTTGCTGCCTTCACCTCAGTGCTCTGAAAAATAATCTCAGACTGCTTTCTGTTAAATGCTGCTATCTGTTTTACAGGGACAAATCTATAGCATATCTTAGAGACTGGCCTCTTACTTCTGCCCATCTGTAGTGCTCTGCTGGGCCCAGACAGGAAAAGGAATATTCCATATATTTCTTACAACTCCTTTTTATCAGATAAGGAAAAATCGCCCAACATTTTCCTCATTCTTGTCAGGTGATAGTTGGTGTTTTTCATTAAAAGAAACTGAAAATGGTCCTGGGGGTTACTGGGTGGAGAAATTGCCGATTTATTCCTTAGCAACATACCATCTCCCTCCTTTTCTTGATAAGCCTCTCAATTACAAATAATATAAATAGGTACTTTGTCTCATAGCACCCACATTTGCAACATAAATACAGAGGAGCACAGAAGTGAGGTGAAGTCAGTGAGATTCTTCAGGGCATGAATCATGTTGCATTTGGCTTGCTCCCAAACATACATGTTAGCAGAGAAGTCTGTCACCTGAATGAGGTTAAATTATGGTGGAATGTGCGGTACCAAGAGAAGCAGTACATTGTACATAAAGGATATTTTCATGTGGTTATGGTTTGTTTTGGTGTGAGTCAAATTGTCAATGATCTTATTAAGTAATCTATGGGAGAAGAGTGGTATGTGGAACTGCTCTCTCCTGCTGTGCTCCCACTTGAGCAATTGCATGGTGTAAATTGATGGGGCTGCTTATAGAGTTATGTTACTAGAAAAGAACAGTGTGAGCACCAGCAGGCAGGATGAATACAGATTCAGTTTATGTGTGCATTAGTTGCCAAAAAGCAACACTAGATGCAGACACTGATAACATCTACATGTAGGAAAATTATGATGGTTGCACTAATCTAGGAGTACTGGTATTGACCCAGCTCTTACTCCTGTGCTCTTCATGTGCCTGTGCATCTACCTCTCATTGCTCTAGTGTCAGAGTTCATGGATAGATAAAAGCTTTTACATGGGTGGGCAATCAAGACATCAGAAAAGACCACAGTACATACTAGAACAGAAAATATCCTTGTCACAGGAATCTTAGGCTCACTGAAACTCTGTTATAATTCAACCTTGGTTCCCTCTGTGAAATGCAGGCTGACAGAACAGCTCTGCTTCAGAAGGTTACATGAGGATAAATGCGTTCAAGGTTTATGAACTACAGAGATGACACAGTATGGAAAGTCATGTAGTTTTTAAATTCAAAGCAAATATTCCTAAAGAAAATAGACTTCTATGCACACTCAAGCATGCACACACACATATATTTGCATATACATACATTCTTAAATAAGATTTACTTAAGGAGGATCAAAGAGAAGTATTAATTTACTACCATCAGGTGTGTTACTAAAAGGTATTAAAATCCCATAGTTGGCTTTATATATATTTTGTACTTATGTCACTGAAAAGACAACAGGTCTTATGCAGCTTCTTGTAGAATAATGATTTTCTCTAAAAATGGGTCATATCTCATAGTCTGTAGATGATATCTTGTGAATTGTTTTCCCTCTACTAAGACGGGGAAAAAAAAAAATCTTACTGCCCAAAGTTTTGAACTTTTACATGAACAATGTATGTTAAATGTCAAAGAAATTGCTTTGCAGAATGTTTCCAGAATGGGTAACTTAACACCACCAAAATATCTTCTGTTCTCCTTTACTTGGAAGTAGGACAATTAAAATACAAAGGCAAATTTATTTGGCCAGAGAAACCTGTTAATGACTGTCATCATTAGTCACTTGATGTAGAGGGAATTGGTGTGGGAAAAGAAAGCAAATATGATGCAGAATAAGATTTTTTTTTCTTCCCTTACATTGGCACAAGGTGACAAGGAAACAGTTGTTTTAATCCATCTCTGTTTCAGTTTTGCTAGATCCTGACTATTGTATCCTGAAAATTGTATAGCTCTGATTTTTACTGAGCTATTGGTACCATATGCAGCCTTGTCTACCTGACTTCTGCTCAGTTTACCTTAGTGAGAACTCTCATACTGAAAGTTTGGGGGTTTTTTTAAAAAAAAACATGATTCCAGTATCAAACAGGATAAAAGATGAAAAGAAGACACAGGCAGTGTGTCTATAATGTGAATGACTGTATGAATTGCTCTGAAAGCAAGGCTAGACCCATCAGCTGAGGGTCATATAATAGGGCAACAAGAAGAACCCCAGTGTGAACCTGCCAAACCTCAAGAGGTTTCTGTTCTGCAGAAATGCATATGTGTATATTTGCCCACACAAACATGCCTTAAATAAACATAAAATCAGAGCAGCAATTATTTCCAGTTGCACTCTCGGGACTAATTCAAAATAAGTTTTTTATTTGGCCTCTCAAAAAATATTTAGGAAATGCTGAGAAGTACCACTTTCTTTTCCAAAGTGTAAACTGCTTTTTCAGCAGTGTTCTGTCAATTAGTTAGCAAAGGCCTAATTCATCAAATCTTCTAGGTGACCATTTGCAATTTGCTGGAAAAAAACCCTCAGCAGTTTGTCTCTTACCTAAGACTAAAGATTTGGCCATTGATCCTACAATGTGACTAAGATCATAACCAAGTACTGAAATAAGCATGTGCTCACAGCAAGGAAGTAGTTTTAGAGAACACAAACCAATGGCTGTTTGCTTGAGATAATATGAGCCTCTAATTTCTCCAGGCATTTAAACTAGAAAATAAGGACTGTTACTTGTAATAATTTTGTTGTATTTGCTTCAAAATGTTAATAGGAACTTCACTGGACTCTTGGAGATCTGTTACAGACATCCAGTCTGTTAGCAGAGATGATATCCAAGGGGGGAATCATGCCAAAATGGCTTGTTAGAAAGCAATTTCTGTAAATTGATTGAAGATAGAGGCATTTTTTTTCCCTCTCCTTTTTATGCAAATATTAGTATTTGTTCAACAACTTTACATTTCTTTCAAATTCTGCTTTGTTTGACTTCTTACAAAATTTAACAAAGCATGGTTCTGAAGCAACTGAATTGTCACAGTTAGAAACACAGGGTGGCAAAATGAATGAAAAGAAAAAATACATTTTAAAAATCAGTAATGCTTAAAGAACAATAAAACTGTCAGCTGAAATAGTCAAAACTATTTCTTAATTGGTCTATATTTACAAAAGATCTTACTTTTGGCAGTAGGAAGCATGGAACATATTTATATCATTCTTATTTCCCCAAATATGAATTGGAAAATCTTGCATCAAAGAAAATATCAACTTCACTGGGTGCATGCTGTCTTATCTTTAGAGGTACAGAGTCTGCTGAAAATCACTCATTGTCACTCCAAGTGGTTATCCAAAAAAGCAGGACCTTATATCTCACTAGCCCCTTCTGAAGGTAATGAACGTCAGCGATTTTAGAGAAATATTTCTTAAAATATAAAAAATGCAAAGCCCTTCATTCTGAAACTGGTTAGTTCGACTTTTTTTTTTTTTTTTCAATTTAAATTAATGCTCAGACTGACAACTTTGTTGGTTGGACAAATCTTCCAATATTTTTGGCAGATTCTGGACCTGGCTTTCTCTATGTAGTACCTCGTTTCTCTCTTTGCTGCCAGGACACACACAGCCACTCACGTGTTCTCTGCCTGGCTGCTTCTCATTTGCCCTCTCTGCATGTTTCTTTCTCCCAAATGGCCCCTCTTCAACACTCGTACCTTAAACTTTCTCCTCTTTTTCCCCTCTCTCATCTGACAAGATGTTGTGTCAAAAAGAGACTGGGATGTGATATTTTAGCAGATGATTTATATGGACTCACAGGTTTAACTGCAAGGCCCCAGGTTTAACTGCAAGGCCCAGGCAAACCATCTATTTGAAGTTTAATACGTCACTAACGCAGGTTTTTATAGATACAATGGAAGAATGCACTTAATGGAAGAATTACAACTTAAAAGCAAGAATGTGTTATAACAAATTAGAAAACGTGTTAAATATTATACATGTGTCAGTTAATCACCCACGTTTGCAAATTTACAGCATGATAAATACTTTCCACTCAGATAAGGGCTCTCAATCTTAGAAAAGTCACCTTGGACAATGTCCTGACCGAAGGGGAAAGATCTCCATACAGGTGAGCACTGGAAAGGCAACACCCAATTCCTAAGCTAAGCCTTAGGACTTTTTTTCTGTGGTTTACACGGTTTGTATACACAAGGTTGTGGCTGAAACCCTCCAGATGGTTGTGGCAAAACTGTTCCCAATTGGATTTTGCTGCCTGGATACACAGAAGATGTCAGCTGAACCCACCATTCAAGCCCTCTAGGCTCTCCATATCTTTCTCAGGAAGCCAAATAGTGACAACGGATGAAGAGAAGGCTGAGGTTCTCAGCGACTATTTTTTCCTCAGTCTTTACTGGCAACCTCTCTCCCAACATCTCCCAAGTCAAAAAACCCCAAGGCAGGAATCAGGGTGGTGAAGTCACTCCCACTGTAAGTGAAAATCAGGTTTGTGACCTCCTGAGGAACCTGAACATACATAAGTCTATGGGACCTGACATGATGCATCCTAGAGTTCTGAGGAAACTGGCAGATGTTGTGACGAACCCACGCTCATTAATATTTGAGAAGTCATTGCAGTAGGGTGAAGTCCCTAGAAGGGACATGTTAATGTAGAAAACTGGCATCACAGTTAAAGAGAGATGTGTCCTGTAGGGATATATGGCAACCAAGAAGGATCTTTGGCATGTATCTAGTTATTAAGTTTATGCTTAAATCCTAAGGGTCTTAGGGAAAAAAGTAACAAGCATACAAAGAGATGATATACAATTCATGCTTGAGAGCTTCCAGATTGAGATTTAGACAATCTGAATTGCCCATTACAATATGTTTCTGAATATCAAGTGTGTTTCTAATTGCAGTATCAGCATTAGTAAGGTTAATAGTATGCTAGCTAGACCGAAAAAGTTTCCAATGTTTAATGAATGTGAAGAGGAGCTGTATGAACAGCTGCATTGACTGTTATGAATTGGGAAAAATTGTGCTCATACCAGAGTTAGAAAAGGAAACAATTGTCAGTTCATTTTCTTTTCTAGTGCATAGATGTTCTCTGTAGCATAGATCAGCTTGACAAAGCAGCTAAGAATAAATTTCAAGCAACAAGGTAATCAGAATTTCTCCAGCTTTATTGCACAGTCTTCTAGTTTCCCAAGTAAGATGTCTTTTAAATTATTTGTTTGCTTTATTTGCTGTGTACCTTCTGATCTACAGCACTTGCACTTCTTTTCAGTACTGTACTGTGCCTTTCTCCCCAGGCATATAATGTTCTTCCTTCTTCCTCCAACAAACATAACAGCAAAGTAGCATAATGTGGCAGAAAGCTAAGTGCTTTAGGATTCTAAGTTTGGTCCTGTTGGGATCCTGACCTTTCAGAGGTGGTAACCTAACAGCTATTTCCCTTCCCCTGTTTTGTTCTTACATCTTCCCCATTTATGTATTAGTTCAGCCACTATGCGGGCAGCTTTTATTCTGACAACAGTTATTCCTCAGCCGTGATATAGAGATCATACACAGTTTAATAAACCTCAACTAGTAGGTGGAGGTAGTCTCTTGTATGCCAGGTTTAGCACAGGTTTCCTGAAAGAGTAGGGGCTTTCTGAGCCTCTGATCAGATTTGATCAATGAAGCAGATACAAATGTGAAAACATCTTCTATCTTTTTAGTAGCATATTGTGCATATCTTCAAGGTCTAGTTTAGCAATACCAGTGTCACAGGTTTCATTGAGACCCACCTGGGAAGAAGCAACTGACATCAATGACTTCACAGGGAAAAAAAAAGCAGGAAGAAACAAGGTCAGCTACCCCTAAATAAACAATATGCATCATAGGAGACATGGGCTGGTAAGTGCAGTGTAGAGTAGTTGGAAGCTGAGTATGAGCCTGGAAAACTAGGAAGGACTGGTGGCCGTAGACATCATGAGCAACACAGGGACAGAAACCGTGCTGTTTTGCTGGACAGGGAAGACTTGCCATATGGTGCTTCTCCCACCAGGAACTGAGACACTTATGATCAATAAGTTCATTCCCTAACTCTGATATTTATGTAGTCTTACCGTCAGAGAGTAACTGCATTTTATGGCTTTCTTAGGGAAACAGTTACCATGTTTGCTGAATGAGGATCTTAATCATTTGGCCCTATTTCTTCATTTTAGGGAGAAACAGGAGTATGAATGCATGGTCCTTCCTCTCAGGCTGCCATCATGAGGTAATGGCTGCAGGTGGTTGTAAAGAACTGAATTTAGAAATTGCGTTATTATGATCTGTCTTTTCTGCTGGTTTTCACACAGCTCTCCAAAGCTGTTGTGAGGATGATTTCTAAGAGAAGAAAGACTGTGGTATGTAAAAATCAAGGTTAAGCTGCATGGCTGCAAAGTAAGTTTCTTTACTATTCAAAGGTTGTATTGCAGGGAAATTTTCAACTTAATGTTCCTAACTTTCTAATGCATTTTGCTAATGCTTCCTGATCACAGTATGATGTATTCTTTACACTTCTCAGTGTAGCTCTAAAATAACTAAAATGAAAATTATAAAATGAAGTAAAACTGATCTGTTTATGCACAGACTTTATTGTAAGTGCTTTCTTTGCTGCATTTGAAATTATTAGAACAGAATTTAACATTTTTCAGAATTTAGCTGTTTTCACTTTAACAAAATTCATGGGGTTTAGTTTGGCAATGATGTTTCTTATAGTGCTTCAAATATATTATCTTTTTTTTTTTTTTTTTTAATTGTGCCATAATTGTGCCATGATAAAGCAAGCCTGGATATAATAAAAACTAGTAGTCGTCACCTCTTTTCGCCTCATGCATTCAGCTACTAGAATCTCTTTATAAAACAAAGGTAAGAACCTAATGCCATGCATAAGTTTTGAAACTATCAGAATATAATAAAAATCACAAAACCGTAAAAATCAGTGTAATTTGTTTTAGATATTTCCATGTGTCTCAGTGGCTATCTTTGTATTGCTTGAATTTGTTTGAAATAACTGTGTATTATCATGCAAATTTAATTGTATTTCAAGCTACGCATAGTATGGGGGTAGTATGGGAACCACTTCATCCCGCCATCCCTCTGTGTTTTCTGATTTGGACTTCTTTATCTGAGTGGGGGACTTAGGCCTCTTGGTATAAGACTTCAGAATAATTTAAAAACTTTTACCCTACTCAGAAGACAATAAAAATATACATGTCCATGCAAAAATATATAGTTTTGTGGGTTTGGGTTTTTTTTGGTTGGTTGGTTGGGTTAACAGGTTATTAAACTTCTTCATCATTAATACAAGCAACACTTGAAGATTGATTTATGCTGTTCTTTTGAAATGCTGAATTATGACCAATCTGATTAGATGATTACTGATTTTAACTCAGAGCAACTTCTGCAGATGAATAGTTGAAGAGAAGTGTTCATTCTTCGAGCTGGGCCAACATTAATCTGAGCATTGATTAAAGCTAACTGTATATTTAGTGGTATAATTATGCATCATCTTTCTAATTTTTAATTAATTCACACAGGTAAACAAGTAACTTCCAGTTATGGCCACTGAGATTGATAGGAGATTCTTCTTTTTTTTTTTTTTTCACCTTGTTGGAAATAATGAAATGATCTTACTGATTCAATTTTTTGCCTATAGAACTGCTGCATAGAGTTTGATGGATGTATATAGTTTTCTAATATTTGTGGGCTGTAAGCAGTCAAGAACAGATAAAGCATATCTGAAAGCACTTTACTGAGACAATTTATAATAATTAAAAAAAAAAAGTCTCAAATGAAATGTTGCCTTTGCAGCAGCCACTAGAAATAAAATTTCCATGACTGCAAAGAAAGAGATAAAAGATATATAGAGCTTGTATTCTTAATACTGTTCCATTCCTGCTCTGAAATCATTAAAAAGCTTTAAATAGTAAGAAGTCTAGCTAGCAAAGAATTGCAGAGATATCCAGCCTAATAGGATCTGATCAGCCCTGGAAGGCTCTCTGTACTCCCTAGTGGAATCTGGAAAAACTAGCCTGTGAAGACTGAGAATAACAATCATCATTCCCCTTTATCAAAATCTATCTCTTTCATCGTCCTCTCCTTGCTTCATACTTAACAGTGTCAGATATGCAGCTAAAAATCATGGCTTTGGATTGACAGTGGCAGGAGAGAATACAAATTTGGGGGAACAAGTCTGTCAGTCTATAGGAAGTTTTGACTGTAGCTATGCTGGGGTAACAAAGCCAAAGATGAGGAATATCCAGAAAAAAATCCTTGGGATACGTGTTTGATGGAAATAACAAAGCAGTTCTGTCCTTAGGTGTTTAGCTATGGAACCTGAGTTGATCTATGTGTCCCAAAATAAAATAAAATTAAAAAAAATAATAGTGTTCTATTCATTCCATGCACTCTACTAAAAAGTTCAACCAAATACATTTTTCTAGCTCACAAATGTCTAACTTTATTTTGGCATATATTTAATCATTTAGGAAAGTGTCCTATTCAAGAAAGCTGTTAAGTACCTGCCTAATTAAAACAAAGTAGATGTTTAAGGACCAGCCTGATTAAGGGCCAGAGTGCTTAAAATTAAGACTTGCACAACTATTTCATGTGCAGAAAAAAAAACAAAACAAAACAACACAAACCCTATCTAAAAATAGAAGCAAAACTTCCTTCATTAATACTAAGTGGTAATGAGCTCTGCAGCCATTCAGACTCCAAAAGAACAACTATTTCTTGTGAGAAATAGTTTTCTGAACTTTATAAGTGTTTAATTTTAAAAAGATATTAAACCAATATGCCCTTACTCTGTGTAATCATGTTTACAATAGGTATGAGAGCATACAAGACCTACCTGTATGCTAGTGTTGCTCTGACCAGTTTTCTGGAAACTTTTCAAAACATAACTCCTGGAGAGGCTGAAGTACTGACATCTTTGCCCAATGTCCTTTAGTTGCCTGTAGCTAAAGGATAAATTTAGGGAAATATCTGATGTCTAGATATTTTTCTTTGTTATCTCCTGTATTTATGTTTTGGAAAGATTGTGTTTGCTGAACTTATTACCAAGAGAGGAGAAACGGAAGTTTTAGCTAGGAAACTGGAGGTTTAGTTCCAGAAAACTGGATTTAGACTACAGACTCTGTGATAGAACTTCAAAGTGGCACAGGAGAGACACACATTTTCAGAACCAACCCTAATATTCTACAGAGTTCACATTTGAGGTCCTTAGTGGAAAATCTCCAGTTATTTAGCTAGGTGCAACAGTGAATTCTGGAAAGGCACGACTTAAACTTCAGCATCTACATAATCCAAATGCCCTCTGTGTAGACTAAGCGTACTAAAAACTGTACAGACTTATGAAGAATTCACCAGTATTTATTTCAATCATGTGAAAACTCCCCCTGAGAAAAGGGGAGTTTTGTTGAAGTTGTACAAACAAGTTGCCTATAATCTAAGAACAGAGTAAAATTCTGGGAAGCAGTAGAAATATATTTCAAACAAATGTTGTCCATCATTAATAAGAGAAGGGAAAGCAGCTGAGTTCTTTTTAGATATGAATCATCAAAAGCAAGGAGATTCTTTAAATATAGTTGTTAAAGTAAAATGATAAATATTCATCACTGTAGCCAAGACTAATCATCAGTGAATTATTCAGCTTCTCCAGACCACACCCTATTTTTTTAGAGATAAAAGCATATTTTGCCTACACTTTCAAGTTGAGAATTGAATATGGGGTTCCTGATGAAGAAAGTAATAAGAATACTAAGTTAAGGCTCTTTGGGTGATTCTCCCTTTGAGCATCAGTTATCTAGTCAAGGCCATTGGTTCCACAAGTATACAAAGAATAACAATAACCTTATCAGAAACAGGACTGCTGTCAACAGAATTATTTGTGTGGTTAAAAGAATTATGTTGCCCCCAGTGCAGAGTTTTTGGTAGACTACAGTAAAATGTCATGTGTAGTATGACTCATCTGGTGTGCTGTGGTCAGTTCTGGGCTCCCCATGACAGTAAAGACGCCGACTTAATAAAGCAAGCATATCAAAGGACCACAAAGATGACTAAAGTGACAGGAGCATCTTTCTTAAGAAAAGAAGCTGTGTGAGCTGTGGATGTTCATCCCGGAGCAGAGAAGGATCAAGGGGATAGTATGCTGGTGTGTAAGCACTTAGCGATAAAGAATGAAGAGACTTCTCAGTAGTGCCAGAGACATGGCAAGAGAAAATGGACACAAATTAAAGCACAAAAATTCCCTTTGAACACAAACACCATTTTACATTGAGAGTGGATAAACCTGGTAGAGGTTTCTCAGAGAGATAGTGGAGTCTGCATTCTTGGAGATACTCAAAGCCCAGGAAATGTACATGAGTAACCTGCTCTGGCTGACCCTGCTTGAGTAGAGTGGTGGGACAAGGTGATCTCCAGAGATGCCTTTCAACCTCTATCCTTCTACGATTCAAAAAAGGAAGATAAACTGAAAAGCCTTTAAAAGAGACTAATATATTGGATACTACCAATTCAATACTAATTTAAAAGAAAATGGATAATAAGCATAAAGTACAACTGAAATATCTACATAAAATCTAGGTCAAAATTTTTAATAACATGTTGCTGAATTAGTGTCCTTATGTTTCAGAAGGGCTGTGTCATTTAGACTTCAGTGAGAGTTGTTGCACATCCAATAACATGTAATATGAATACCTACTCATATGACTGCAAAGCTATGAGTGAAAACATAAGGTTCTGATTTTGTGATCTGTACATTTGAAGACACTATGAATCAGTTAACAGATTCTTTCAGTATTCAAATGTACAACTCAATTGCTATTCAATCTTCAATTTTAGTTTTTTGTTTTTATGGTTATACTGATTTGTCCATTGAGGGCAATCAGTGGGGAAAATAGTTTAGCCATAAATATAGAAGAATGGAAATAATAAAATCTACAGTTGAGACTTTGAACCTTGATGGAAGTTCAAAAGAAAAGGGAATAAAGTGGAGCCAGTATTTAGCCAGAATTCATGTATACTAAATGTACAAACTGATGAATGTATTATATCCATAAATTTATATGTACAAAGGTCAAACTGTATGGATAACAATAGGGAAAATCTTTAAATCAGCACTATTAACACAGCATTTTCTTAAAAAAAACAACTGCTGCTATCAGCTCCCAAGTCTGTGTCTAGCCCACAGGAAGTCTATTTAACAATACAAGCAACATCAAAAGGTGCCATCTCTGCATTTTCCATCACCTCATGGCTTGAATCCAGGAGTAATAAGTCACAGCTACAGTAGAAACCAAAATAACAGTCCAAACAGTTGGATATAATAACAGTGATGGAACCATAAGGGCATCTAAAATCAAACATAAGTGGGAGGGGATCAAAATAGAGCACTGCAATTCTGTAGGCCAGCAAACTATCTCTCAACTACAAACTGGGGAGACACAAGTTTCAACTATGGCAGTAAAAAGATTATTGGGTTATGAATGTGGTTCCTGCATCCATCTGTTTGAGATACAATCTTTGACTGTAAGAGATGCATTGTATTTTTCAGTTTTCACTTTATAAATCTGTTTGTTCACAGAGTTCTTGGAAGAGGTTCCTAGATTAATAAAATATTGCATAAGTGGCCATTTTATACCAGCCCTTATTTTTTACATTCAAGTGAGATGACTAACAAATGTTCTGTCCATGTTTACATAGTATTTAATGACAATAGTTTAAGTAAATATTGCTTACCATAAATAATATACTAGGAAGATAGAAGGAATAATGAAAAATGCTGTTAAGGAAGAGCTATTAAAATTAATTAATTAAACAATCCAGAACTGGTTGGAGTATGATAAAAATAGCCAGTGTTATTTTAAATATTAAAGTCTTTCATCCCAACGAAACTATCCCAGAAATAGAAGAGTTGATAAGCCACAGGCTGTTACAATTGTGAACAGCTCCCTGTATTAATGCAGTTGATAGCAAATTTATATTACCCTGTTAATTCCTCCTCTTGATGCCAGTAGAGGTTTGGGTTTTTTTTGAGAGAGGCAGATCAAGATCTCCAAAGCCAGGAGATTAGTTTTCAGTTAAAGAAAAAACCTCCTATGTTCTATGGGGTCTAACTCACTCTAAATAGTCTGAAAGTTAGGGAATGCTGCATAGTCTGTTGCATGTTTTAATAGTCATCCATCATTAACCTTTGACTTTTGTAGAGCTGAGATAATCTGAGATATTATACTTTGCCAAACCTGCATTATTCTTTTCCATTATAGGAAAGCAGGACAGCTAATACGTACTGGGACAATATTTCAAACACCATCTCATGCCGAGCTGTGCACA
Organism: Chloroceryle aenea; assembly: GCA_013399075.1. Taxonomy (NCBI): domain Eukaryota; kingdom Metazoa; phylum Chordata; class Aves; order Coraciiformes; family Cerylidae; genus Chloroceryle; species Chloroceryle aenea. The sequence goes on along the minus strand of VWZY01008591.1, from coordinate 857,890 downwards.
GTAATTAATTACATGTCAGCTGCTGAACAAAGTATTTCTTCAATTATTGTTATTTGCCTTAGCTGTTCTAAACCAAATATCTATACTGCCATTCCTAGGAGACTGGTCTAAATACTCTGTGTTCTGATTCCCATTATACATCAGGATAATCAAAAAGAAAAAAAAGTATTTTTCAAAAGAACACCTCTTGATATTTTTTACTATAATATTTTCATTACTTTTGTATAGTGACCTCAGAGTCTGTTCATATTATAAACTTCTACAAAGCATATAGGCTATTCCACTGAAGGGAACAAAGGATGGCCCATTGATGATAGTGCCAGCAAAGGGCTCAGGAGACTCATGTTCAATAACCTTCTCAATCAGTTTCCTTCTCCTGTAATCTTGTCATATCTGTTAGATTTACAAGGCTACTTCAGTGCTGAAATGCTTTCCGATAATCTGTTTTTTAGATTATCAATTTCCCATCTGTTACATGAGGATACTAATACTGGATTTACAATTGTGGGGATATTTGAACTAAACATAAAATTGCAGAAGGGAATAAAGTTCTTAGGTGGCTACTCAGACCTCAGCTTCATATGCCTTATTCTATCCTGTCTTTTCTGAGATGGAAAAAGCTAGTATCTTTGAGCCTTCAAAATGGACTATCTGCACATGATCAAAAGCCAGTGACAATTCTTAGAGTTTAGGTACACAATCACATTACCAGGGCCTAGGAATATGCCTTGACATGGCTTAATTTCCTAGTATAGGTGCAACCTTTCCCCATTCTGGGATTCTATATGAATAGAGGATTTCAAATGTAGGCACAGAGTAACAAGAACTCTCAGGGTTGAAAAGATGTTCCTTTTCCTGAGATAGAACAGAAGTTCCTTGGGAAAATCTGTATGACTACCATTTTTAAAAGCTCAATGTCTATTAGGAGGTGGTGTCAATTCCAGCGTGTCCCAATGAGCTGTATCATCTCAAATGCAAAACTGGGGGTCAAAGGGTGCTCAACCATTTTCCTAGGAACAATCAAAAATCTTTACTGTTTTCACTAATTTCCCCTCCCCTTCCCTAGTTTGTTTGAACCCTACCCCTCCTATTCTCTTGCAGGATCATGCATAACTGATGTCATGGCAATTCTCATGACTAGGTTACTCTTCACCTAGAAGTCACTACTCAGTTTTGCTTTGAAGCATGTGAATGAAGTTCATCAATAGGAAAGTCAGCAGATTTCCATGTGAACCAGATTCAGATGGACTTTCACAGCTGTAACCACTCTTGTGGATATTTCCATACTTAGTTCCTCAGTTTAATTGCCTACAAAGTCTTTTAGGAAAGAGATGCCCAGCCAAGAGCTTTTTAAAAGTGCCAGTTCTATTTTTAAGACTTGTGTCACTGTCCCATGTTTGAAAACCACATTTTTATTTTACGTGACTTAGAACACAACCTGGAGATGACTACATTGTTAAGCACAATGTTTTAACAAGGAGTACAAACATGACAAGGCCAGGTGGAGAAGGAAGGTGGAGCTTACTCTTTCCCATATTGCCTGTTTGTAAGCCTAGACTATGAAAGCTGGTCTGTGCCAGAATGGGGATAATCTGCTTCCTTTTCTTGGACAACACTCTTTATGGTGGAGATATGCAGGTAGTATATTAAGTTACTGCATAAGCTATTCAGAAATGGTCTGGTTTACTTTCTCAACTAAGTACTGACTCTCTTATAAGTCACCTGCAGATTCAACACAGTTGTGTTCTCTCTCACAGGTACAGTAATTGCTGGAGGCATGACAGTAAAAGAATCACAAATCTGGCAACAGTTTAGAAATTTTTTTAATAAGGGAATTATTCATCAGCACAATGATTCATGATCACCAGTTTTCAGGGGAAGATGGTCACAGCATTTTTTTTTCCACTGGGAGGAGGGAGACAAGGGGCAGACAGTCAAAGCTGATTCCCAAGGCTTGGCTCCATGTTCAAGAGAAATAGATATTAATTTTCTCATTTTTTCCTCAATATTTTCTCAGCTCTTAAATGTGTGGGAGGAAAGGAAGTTATTCAGAATTAATTATGAGTTTCCACTACGTTTCAGCATTTTGGATTACTGTTTGTCTTACGTCTACAGCTCATTGTGTCTTGTACGAACTGATTCCTACCTCCCATCCCTGTTATCTCTCAATCACAATGGTATGGAATGAGTTTCAAGGCAACTGAAATTACTTGTAAAGAGAATACTTGGGTATGCTTTTCAGGCCAGTTTAAATATCCCTTTAAATACATAGGAAGATTTCCAAAGATAAACATGGTCTTTGATTTGGACCTATTTGGATAATCTCTGGGTATTAAGCTTTGATATCCATTCAGGACCCATAAGATATGACTAATAAGAGCCAGTCTTGCTCAGAACATTTAGGATAGAGCAAATGAGAACTGTGACTCTGTGGGTAGAGGAAAAATACCCACAATTTTTTTTTAATCTCAGTTTGAATTTAGTGTAATTTCTTGGGGATCCTTCAGAAACAATGTCCTGATGATTCCTCATATTTTTAAAGTTTTTAATTCCCACAAACCCTAAACTCGGTACACAAGAAAGATTTGTTTTATTAATAAAGTCAGATATTTGAAAGTATTCCCAATTCTATAGAACTTGTTTCAAGCTCTTTACTTAAAGAAATAGGATATTTTTTTACAGAATGGAAAACTAAATGCTTATTAATCTTTTCCAGGTGTGTAAGAACAAAAATAAGTATACACTTTAACCTATGGTTAACATTTTAAAAAGAATCTTACTGCAGATAAAAGTATGCTCTGATGCTGACCATTAAATGATCCATTTGCAAGGTGTGTAGCCTTATTAAGCTTAGAAATTCATACATAGCTCACATATAAGTGTCTCTGTTTCTAGTAGCGAGGGTATTTTGATATGTAGCAAACATCGCAATCTGGAACTGACATCATTCTTTGGCAGACACGTGAATGTTTTGCATTGCAATTGCTGGCTTGCATGTCAGTACACTCCTGCTGTCCATTAAACAGAATGATATACTTGTGCTCAGGGTGTTTTGCCAATCCTTTCTATCAGCTAAGCAAATAAAGGTTTTCTCACCAGCTGAAGGGCTTGGTTAATGTGTACAGTTTGCCTATGTCAGTTAGAAGTGGCTAGGTCTGTGTATTTAAGCTGGAAAAACATCTCCAAAAGTTATATGAAGATTCACTTGAACATTATATTTTTACTTTTGCATTTAACAGCTTTCAGTGAACATTCCCAGTGAACTATTTCTCAAGCTAGGTTCTACTGGGGGTCATAAACAAGGTCAAAAATACCCTCTGTAGATATAACTCTTCTTTTATAGGTAAATTTGAAGGGAGGTCTCAAATACATTCTATCATAAAATAAGAACATCAATGTGGAAAGTTGTTGACAATCATTGCTGTAGTGGGCAGTTTTTGACAGCAATATTACAACATTATAATTTCAATATTTAGAAAATATTCAGATAAAATGAATGTTTATTCTTATAAATGACCAGAAATATCAGCCTTATCCTAGAGTTTACTTTTCAATAGAAAGAGCTGCAGAAGTACTCTATGAAGAGGATGAACAGTAGTTGCATTTTCTGCTATGATTGTGATACATATTATGGATCCAGATTAATAGATATATGGCTTACGAGCAGTTTCATTAAAAAAAAAAAGCTGAATTTTTCATTGATCAGAAACAAAGTAAATATGATGGAGAAATAATTTTCTTAGAATCACTCAGCATTGATGTATACATGTAAATTGCTATTTGAAAATATGGTTGATGGATGCTTGAATTCTCATTTGTCTAGAATTCCCTCAAACCACCTTGTAATTTGATGTCAATATTTCTTCTTTGGTTTCTGGAAACTGCTGTTTACTGGTAAAATGTCAGTACTGAAGCATTCACTGGAATTTTCCCAGTTGTGCAAACTGAAATGCATCTAATAAATGATATCACATGTAAGAATTAATATTTCTGGACATATTGTAGTCATAAGAAATACTTTCCCCACACCAAAAAAAAAAAGTAGCTTGATACTGAGTGCTGTTTAAAGTCCTAAGCATCATGAATTGTTTGACACTTTAAATCATACTTTTGACAAAAAGCAAAAATACAATCAGTATGCTTGTAAAGTTAGTACCACAAGTAAAGAGCAAGCTTTCAGTATCAAATATGGAAGGAACAGGTAAGAGAACACTTAGATAAACATGCTTATTTAAAGTTGATTGAGCCTTGTAGTCATCCTTTTGAGAATTTAAAGGCACAGTAGCTCACATCTCCAATCTGATTTTTGTGGAGAATAGTGGAAGTACAGGGACATAGGGCAAGAGGACAAATCTAAGTTGAAGGAAAATGTTCTTAAAGGATAATGAGGACCAAACTGGGAAAGGCTGCTATCATCCCACACTGGCTGATATAAACAGAGCTCAAAGTGACCTTGAAAAAATTCAGGAAAAATCCTAGAGAAAAAAAAAAAAATCATTAAAAATAAATGCAATATTCTACACAGAGAAAAGAATAATCATCAAGTTTCCTGATGCTTTTGTGGCCAAGTAGTATATCTACAGAAAGAATCTAGAAGTTGTAGTGAATCATTAGCTTATCCTCAAAAAGGATGTCATGTTGTTGCAAAGAGATAAACTAGGATGTGGTGTGAACAGAAATACAGACAAGACGTGTGCGTAACATACAATATTGTAGAGTTCTGAAGGATGGGCCATAAAAATCTCTTGTGCAAACCATTCCCTTACACTGAGGCAGAAGCAGCTTTGTCTAAGCAATTAATGGCATACTTGGAAGTCTTTCAACTCAAATTAAAGATATTAAGGTTGTTCCAAAACTGCTGCCTCAGGTAATTCATACCTTTTATTTTTGTCCCAGCATCCTATGACATGGAAAACAGACTGTCACTTTGTTCCTCACAGAGTTCTTTGAAAACCAGAGTTCTGTTTCTTCGCAGTCTCTGTCTCTTCAGATAAAATAAAACTAATTTCTTCCATTTTCTCTTACAGGCCCTATTGTGTCATTCTTGTAAACACTCTAATTCCTTTTAGTCCCTAAGTTTCTTGCAATACAGCATCTGTCACCCTCAAACTTATTACTGTTTTCCAATCTGAGCATTTCAAAGCCGAGCAGAGAGAAAGCTTAGGGAGGGATCTGATCATACCTGATTCTGTGCCAAAATCTGAGTGAAGAGGATTCAGAAGCTTCTGAGCTATTACTATTAGTTTGGGAAGATGACTTAGATCACTCAATATGATATCATAAAAATCTCTTCAAAATGTTAAAGGTACCGATATTTTCTTCTCCAAACTGATTCATTCTTTCAAAATATAGGTCGCAGAGGGAAATCCCAACGTTTCTCAGAAGAGTAACAACCAAGCTTTGGTGGTTCCCATATCCATTGACTTTGCTTTGTTTTCTTCAAAATTCATTTACAATAGTTTAGAAAAATTTCTCCCGCTGTTATCTAGAGGGAGCTCTTGCCTTTGAATGGAAGCTATGTCTTTCATCATAGAAAAATACATACAAACTTGTTTGAAAACTTCATTATTCCTTGTTTTAAATGCTTCAGTGGAATTGTCATTTGGAGGAATACTGTAAATTACTAGGCATAATCCAATCTGATTTGTGTCATGTATATACATATATATGCATATATACATATATGAACAGATACCCAGTGTCTCACCAAATATTGCTTAGTTCAGTAGCTCTTTTTCTTTTGTTTAAAACAGCATCCCAATATGAATAAAAAGTCACTTAAATATCTTTGAAAGACATTATGTAATACAAGATCACTGTCCTTATAATTAATAATCTATTTTAGTATATGTTATGTATGTAAATACAAATGAATTACATCTATGCATTACATATGTGTGCACATAAGCATTAATCCTTTCCTTTTGTCATATTCTGTTATTTCTATGTGATTTTGAGTCTTGTGGCAAGAGTTTATACAGAAATTGATGCCCAATGGTCTAATAAGCATACAGAGCCCTACTGAATTTGTGTAAGAAATGTGAGGGCTCTGGGACTCAGGGAGAAAACAGGTGATAGTTCCTTTCTAGAACTAGAGAAAATTTCCTGTGAAGGTGAAAAAACCAAACCAAAACAGTAACAAGAATTTGCCTGCTCTGTATTCACAATCTTTAGGTCATACCTGGAACAAACATTTTAGATTAGAAGCAATAGATTTTAAAATACAGGTAAGCAGAGCCGTGAACATTTCTGGAATTTCTGTTTGGACAGTTTTCAGGCCTAGATAGGCCCCACTCCAGTCCTATTTATCAACTTTTTGTTTATATTCATAAAGACAAAAACATTTCCTATGAGACTGAATGACAGCTAATACTCTGGGATCTTCCCATTAACTCCACTGTTGGTGCTCATGACATATCTTGGGGCTTGCAGATCACAGAAAAGACTGGGCTGCAGAGTTTCTGAAGGTCACACAGTCTTCCATGAACCTTCCAGGATGATGGTATTTGAACAGAAGAAAACTCATATACAAGTTCTATTCCTCCTGGTGCACATTCCTAAACAAAGAGCTAATGGAAGGGGTGCCTTCAAGGCTGGCTTTTCACACAGAGCCAGCCTCAGCTGCAGGACTACCTGGGCTGAATAGGGCTGCAACCACCCTCTTGGACATCTTTTTGGAAAAGTCCTGGCCTGTGCCAGCCAAAAGAAACACCATCACAAGATCAAGGAGAGTCATACTGCCCTGTCATGATGTTGCCCTTCATAGGCAGGAAGGTCTGGTGCCATATTTCTACAGACAAATAACTTGTCCAGGCTTTTTGGCTCCTCCTACACCCTTGCTAGACAACCAAATGGGCAAAGACCATTTTTGCCCCTAAAAACTGATCATGGACTAGATCTGGATAACATCAAGAGCAAAACAAATAGGATGAGTTCTCACTGTGGTTTAAATAAGTGTGTGTGTTTATGTTTTCTTGGATTTAGGTAGGATCTCTGAAAAGTTCCCCAAGCATTAGATCTCAGGGTAAATAGTAAACCCTGCCCTTGCAATGCCTCCAGGCCTTCCCCAGGGTCTCACTGGGGGAGTGGAATATAACTGTATGTGCCATTAATAAACCTTTCAAGTGTCGGTTCTGAGGTTTGTCATAGTATTTGTCTCCCTTCTCATCTACCTTCATGTTCAATACTCTGTGGTGTACTGTTATATAAATGCTATCCTGTTCTTCCTACATTTGCGTGGCTGCAGGCTGAGTGATGTTGCATTTGATCTTAGTTTGCCTGACAGTTGTCTGCTGCTTTGTACAGTCTCAGCTGTTCACATCTACAATTGATGCTGTCTTTATACACATAATGCATGAACCTGGCTGTACATGCATTTTGTGTAGCTAGGATTTCAGTCATATTACCCTATTTCTATACAGTTTGTTGTTAACTAAGTAACAATATAGAAGACAGAATTGACAACTGGGCCCAAACAGCTTCTTCCTATGGTTTCTATTACCTAGACTATATTTGGTTTCTCTGTGCTAACCACTCTGTGTCAAGAAACAGACCATTAATTTTTTGAAAAGGTTTTTAATTGAACTGGAATGCTTCAGTGATATTCGGAAAAATAAGACAAATTTTACTCACCCCTATGATTGCTTTGTGTCCTTAAGGTGACTGCTCTGTAAAAACATAGGTGTGCTGACATGAAGGCCCATGAATCATGGTTACCTATGGCTGAGAATCCATACAATAGAGGTGATCTACTATTTATTTAACAGGCGAACTCAAAGTCTATGCTTTTAGAAAACAATATTTATGAAACTTGAATCATTAGATTATTGTTATTCTGAACTTTAACAGAAAAACAAACTTCAGATTTTAATGTTAACCAACAAATTTCAGCCCATTTTATGTACATAATTGTATTATATTGAGCTAAGAATAATGTAGAAATATGAATCAACTGTATAGACAATTTTGGTGTTCAACCTCTCCAGGTAGAGGAAAATTTTACAATGGAACTTTCTTCAATGTCTTAAATTTTTGTTGTAGGTTTGACCATTTTCTATTTAGTTCTATTGGGTTTTTTGGTTTTTTTGTTTTTGTTTTTTTTTGGTGGGTGTTCGTTAGTTTGTTTGGTTTTCTTCAGCTTTTGATAGCTTGTGTAAACCAGAGCAGTTCTTATTATCAACATGATTTTAAGAAAGAGTTTATCTGTTTCTGGTTGGTTTTGTTTGTTTGTTTGTTTGTTTTGTGTTTTATTTGTTTGTTTGTTGTTTTGGTTTAGTTTGTTTTAGTTATTTTGTGTTTGGTTTTGTTTAGGTTTTTTTTTTTTAGAGAAGCACCTACTGATATAATCTCATAATTATTGCATTCTCATTCACACCCACATTCACCCTCATGTTTGTAAAATCCATTTTAGCCCATATCCCAGTCAAAACTTCCTAACAGTGCATGAAATACACAGTTCAGGCTATACTGACAGCTGCTTGTGATTGATGTGAAAGTATGTGGTAATGTGATGCTTGTCATATAAACTAAAGCTATCTTAGAACAGTTGAGAATTTAGGTCCACTTTAGTAGAAAATATTTATAGCATTTTAGGCAAACTTATCATGAAGGACAACAACTTCTGGTTTTGTGCAGGATTAACTGTTTAAAAGCAAGATCAACTGTAAAAAGTCAAAGTGCAGAAGATGTAGGCTCAGAAAATAAGTGTGTTATAAATATGAGTCATTTTCATCCATAGCTTTCTATGACATGGATGTGTGTAGGACCAGGTGCAATAGCATTGTGAATTGAAGGATCTGGGCAGACATTTCTTTACTACCACATGTGTGAGGGTATATACCACACTGGTAGTCTAGTTAGAGCAAAGGTTAAAGTTCTTCTGGCCCATGTGTTCATTTGAACTGTATTTATGTAGCACTTCCTTTCCGTGCAGTGTCTATGTAAAACTAGCTGTAAGAAGACCTTTGCCCCAGAAAAGAGAATGATGCTGTCAATGGCTTGAAATGCACTTTATCTAGATTGCTGTGATTGCTTTCCTTCTGGTATTGCCCATCTGAGGAGAAATCTATGTCTGTCCTCTTGCCTCAGCAATTCCAGTCAGTCACAAGCATCTTCCTTCTTTGAGGAAAAAAAGTTAGAAAGGGTACTCTACAATCAATTTGTTTCTTTATATTGTCCTGACTGTTGTGATCTAGCTGGATTCCAATCTGCAGAGACATCGCTAGTAAACAGTTTGATTTCTGAGTGAGTTCTAGGGTTTTATATTCTCTCCATGAATTTTTCCTTAGAAAGACAGAGCTCTGCTGCACAGTTATTGAGCTGCAGGGATCCTGGATTTTTTGCAGTTCCTAATACTGTTATGATATAAGTGGAAAGTAGATTCCAGATGCTGGGTTTATTTTTGTTTGCCACTGACTGTTTTTTGGAGAGTATGTGTGGTCAAAACACCAGTTAACAGAACTACTGTTTAGTACATGTGGTGATCGGCCACTTACAGAGGTTGCAAGTCCTATTTAGTCCTGTTTACTGGGGACAAAGAAAGACCTAAGCCAAAATATTCTTTAAGTGCTTAAAATAGGAGTGTGTGTGGACTTCAGTATTGTGGAAGGTTTGACTGATCGTCTGCAAAACAATGTGTGTTGCTCAGAAAACACTTAAACTATCTAAAGGTTGAGTTTACTCCAGATTTTGATGTGCTGCTGCTTTAACTTCAGCCTACCTCAGTGCTGCATTGACTTCACAAATGGGTCTTCACTGCTAAAGGTATTTTGTAGATTTAAAGATGGAAAAAGATAAAATAGGAAACTGAACTACTTCCAACAGTAGATTATTGCTATTTTTGTGTTCTATCAAGTACACAGATACAATCCTGACATGTCTCTTATGCTCATAATAAAACCCTACATATTTGAAGTTTTGGGGGTTATGGGAAAGAAATATGATTGTATGATACCATGAAACCAAATAAAACTAACTAACAAAGTAAGTGAAAGATGTGATACATATTCTGATATCAGTTTTCAGAAACTGCTCTGTATTCATCTACTATGCAAAGTCTGTGTTTGTTATTTCTTCCTTTGCTTGGAAACAAGGTGGTTTGCTAAAGAAGGTACTCAACTGTTTTGGGTATTGTATTTCTTGCCTCAGTATCGAGGGTAAACCATTTAATTGTTATATGTGTGAGGCAAAAAAGCAGAAAAGTTCAGAATAATGTCTGTTGCTTTACATAATTGCTGACTGGTTTTAGTCTTGGATGATGGTCTTAAAGAATAATCCTCTAAAATATCCATAATACTGTGGCATCTTTATGCCCTCCAAAAGTGCATCATGCAATGTAAATTAAAAGTTCCATTCTCTTTCTATTTCAGGAGGAAGAATTGCACATGCAAGCACAGGGTTTGTTTGTCTAGAATGGATATTGCAGTCCTGCACATAATGGTCTATGTTATACCTCAGTGAATGCTGGCAGGACTTTTGCTTCAGAGGACAGAGATGTTTTTAGAGGTATTAGCAATTTCTGGTATTTCAGATCACCTACTGAAGAAGCTCTGTTTCCTGCAGAGATTTTCCTGTGTTGTAGTGTTGTTCCTAGAAAATCAGTCCGTGATGGAGAATCAAACTTTTTTTAGAAGAAAGTACTGCTGTGCCTGAGAAATTTTGTTATCTGTGCATGTAACTAAGCACAAGTAATTTTGAAATGTGCAGCATAGCATGCCCTTCAATAGTAAAGGATAACAAAGAGTATATGTGACACTAAGATATCCAGAAGTACTTTCAAATGATGAAATTCAGTTTACAAAAGATGAGTATATGTCTGCAGTTATTGTCTGCACCATGACCGTAAACTTTCCAAAAGTGTTTTATCCTGCCCACCAGCCGCTTTCCTCAGGTTCTGCTTTCTCTGTTATCTTAGTTCCTCATCTGGACTGCTCCAGGCATAAAGTAATTCTGGAGCCTAGGTCATGGACTCCTTAATCTACATACTTCTTCTAATTTCTTTCCAGATCACTTGCCAATTATCTGCAGGTGAGTTTTGAATAGGACCAGAAAAAGATACATTACTTTTCCAGTAGTCTAACAAGAACATTTCCCTAGACTTTTGCCTCCTAAGTGCTTAAAAAAAAAAAGATTTTTCTTGTCAACGAACATTTCACTGAGCAGTTAAAGTGTTTTTAGCATGTATTTGCAGTGTGGTTTGATGTTTTAAAAAAAACCCATTTTATAGATTGATCTGATTAAATGATTTGAAAATCAGACCAAACAGAGACTCCAGAGATTTATTCTCGATTGTCTTGTTATCTTTCCTAGCCATGGCTCTAATTAAATACACCGTAGGAAACTCAGTAAGAAAAAGAAACAGAACTGGTCTCTAGCAACATAATTCTCTACAACACAACCACATTGTTGTTTGTCAGGATCAAATTTTGAAATTCAACAGAGAACTGTTATTACATCTCAACTTTGTTTCTCCTCATTTAAGTCTGTGATGTACAATGTTTTGTGAGAGGTATGAATGTAGGATGCAGTGATAAGAAAATCTATGGGTCCAAGTTGTCTTTTCTGCTGTGTATCTAATTGGGTGCCTAAACAGGTATATCTTACTCTGTGTAACACAATGACGATTTAATATTAATATTAATTTCTAACAGGCTGACTTCTAAGTTGCATCCTAAAACACTGCTTATAGAGACAAAGTTTTGCAGAACCAGCTGTATCTAAATATCAAGGCCTAGAACTGTTTTGGTGACTATATCCTGAATTTGTCTTTCTTTTTTAAAGAACACACTGTTATTCGAAGAATTTGTCATATGATTCAGTTCCATAGAGTAAATAAAACCTTGTTAAGTGCATAGCACTGACAGGCTGGAGTACTTTTACTAAACACAGTTTTCCAGAACCCTACTCTTACTTTTTTTTTTTTAAGATAGAGCAAATATGTGCCAAGTTTATTAGTTACCCATATCTCCCAGATGCACTCATTAGACAAGATCCTTCCTGTCTGGAAGGGTGTTCCCAGTAAATGTAGTTGGGCTTGCAGTTTCTGTGACCTGATTCAGAATGGGAAACTTCAGAACATTATCCCCTCCTCTGATGGCATTTGAACTTTTCTGGAACACAGATTGTCATGAAGTAATCATTAATGACCTCTAATTCTTTACTTGTATGTCATGCAGTTTTAAAGTACTGAATTATTGCTGTGGTTTCTGTTAGTCTAATTTTTATTTTAAAAAAAAGAATAATTAATGCAAGAGGCTGTCTTAGTTTTTTATTTTTAATTTTGAGGGTAAGCCTGATTAGTCATGAGGTAATAGGTATAGATATCCCTCACATGTTTCATAATATTAATACATGAGGCAAGGATGAGATGAACTCTCACACACTGCACTTTAACAGTTTGGCATATATGTCTTAAAAAAAAAAAGCCCAGATATCTACCAGAAAATGTTGCGTGGAAAAGGCTTTTGAATAGGAACTTTTGAGAGGGGACTATAATTAGATGGGAAGGAAAATAAAATCAATATGTATTAATATTGATAAAGTCAAAACTTGGAACTAAGGACAGTGATACCACAGTCAGACAAGTGGGTAGAATGAACTTCAGAATTGCAGAACCTGAAGCACATAATGGAGCACAATCATTTCTAGACATGATGAATTTAGTATCCTATCAGAAATCATGAAGAAGAAAAAAGGTAATTGGGGGAATGGTTAATCTTTGATTGTTAATTAATATATGGTTCATTAGGAGAATTTGAGCACAATTTTTTGAAGAGGAAATAAAGACTCATCAACATGAGTCATCAACACTACGGAGAAATTACTGGTTTGGTAGATGAGAGGAGAGAAGTGGACATTGTTTATCTTGACCTCTGCAAGACTTCCAGCACTTTCTCATAACATCCTCATTAACAAATTGATGATGTATAGGCTAGATAAATAGGAAGTGAACTGAGAACCAGCTGAACTGCCAGGCTTAAAGGGTTGTCATCAGCAATACAATGCTCAGCTGGAGGCCAATCATTAGAAGTGTACACTAAGAATTGATACTGAATCCAGTACTGCTTAATGTCTTCATTGCTTATCTGGACAATAGGACACTATGCACCCCTGGGTTAGAACAACCATTTCTCACCTGAGCTATGTTAGCTGTTGATCTCAGCTCAGTACCAACTGTGAGGAGTTCTACATTCCTTTTAAGGTTATTAAAGAGTAATTCATCTTGATAAGTTTTTGACATAGGTTATCAAAACATTTGCAGAAGCATGAGAACCAAAAGCTTCAACATGTTCAAATAGGTGTAGGTGCTTTAACTAGAAGCATACAAGCAAATCTACAGACAGTGAAGATTCTGCCCAATAATTTTCCTGGAGAATGCTTCAATGTTTCAACATCAGGGATTTTCAGTAGTTCTGATGATCATTTATGTTGATTTCCTTGTCTAGCATAGGCAAGGTCTGAAATATTATGGGCCACCTATCAAAAGATTAACTGGTTTTTGCTGTTCTAAAGGACTAACTGAAAAGTCTGCATTTTACCATGAGTCCAGAAATGTTGTTATGAAGGAATATTTAGAGATAACTAATATAGTATTTGTTTTACTAATTGCCCTAAAGAAAAATAAGCTTGTCTCATTTCCTATTACAACTCACTCAGTTTTGCTCTTTCCTCACCCACAAAGAACACAATAGAATAATCTTAATAATAGGAATAATTCTCTAGTTTTGGAGGCTTTGATGATACATCCCTATTTTGCTGACAAAGACAACAGACATCAGTGGAGTACTTGTGTGCATGTACTTAGCTCACCTTTGTAAGCTTGTGTAGAGTTAGTAAGAACTATCATTTGGAACTCTGATCATTGCCACATTTTTCATGTTTGGAATAGAGTAAAACATGACTAAGCAAAGGTCTGGTCTTTTGCTCTGCTCTTCTATTACATCATCTTCTGTGATGTTAAGATATATATGACGTATTCATACATAAAACAATGTAAAACTTTGCTGAATCTGATACATATACACAAACAAATATATATATGTTTATACGCAGACTAATCAATACAGAATTTAAAGAGACCCAAAACATCCTTATTTCATTCTACCTTGGCCCTGTGTTGCTTTGTTTATTCTTTGGTTGCCTGGTGAATGCCAAGTTTGAATTAAATCTCCTTCCTCCCCCTTCAGTCTGCACTTGCTTGAGAAGGTGGCCAACAGGAATACTGGTTTTGTTATTTATGTTTCCAACTCAGAAGGTGTCCCAGTAAAAATAAAGTGTCTTGGCATGGGACAAGAAAACATTGCATTCACAGAAATGGGCAGTGCCACCCTTTCCCTCATTCCCACTAGGGGTCAATGAAATTCAAATAAATATCATGACTCATTCTTTGCTTAAAGTTTCTTCTTTCAGTAAATCATAGATTGATTTACTGAGTAACATAGTAAAGAAGGCTTGGAACATAGTGAAATATATATGCAGGTGCATAATGGGAACTGAGTTAAACCAAAACTGATTTACTAATGTCTTACAATTTAATGGCTTCACCTTTTTTTTTCCACAGAAGTGTGTGCTCTTATGTCAATACGTGTTTTTGACACTAGAACTGTAGCCACTAAATTTTTATGCATCCTCTATGTCTCCTTTTCACTTTAAAATCAGGATTTATGAGTTGGAAATGAATCGCATACTTCATGCGGATCCTGTTTTTTTATTTAATTCAATACCATCATGGCTTCTTTAGACTCATTTAGGCTTTGTGATCTTCATTCTCATGGACACACTCAAATGCACAGGAGTAGAAGGAAGTCGTGTTTTGTGTTTTAGGAGTACGTTGCATTTCACTGGATAAGGAATGTTGAAGAGATGAGTGGTTAAATACACTTTCTGTCACTTCTGTCATGTATCAGCTACTGAAGAATGTGCCATTGGTATATCTTCTGCAGATACAAGGAGATGAAAAAAAAAGATATTTAAAAAGCTTAATTCAAAATAGCATTTGTGTCTGTGTGTTCTATAATCTACCACAAAGCAGTGGTGGGAAGTGAAGGAGGACTGCTCTCTAGCTTCCATATGTGTTAGGGACCTTCCTGCACCCAGCTACATTACTGTCTCAGTTGACATCACAATTGTGCTTTTAAGGAGACTCTATAGATCATATTCACTTAATGTGCTTTGGTTTGTATCAAGAAGCAGTCTCAAGTGCATGAGCAGGATGTCTTTTAGATAAAGTTAAGCTGAAAGGGCACCTTTTACATTCCAGATGTAGACAGGCATGCAGTACATGCAGTCAGATTTGAGCTAATACAAACCATAAACCCCTGAAGCATGCATAGTATGGCTGTCAGCTCTTCAGCATCAGCTCTTTCATTTTACAGGTCCAGTATTTGTGAATGCAGACATAGACCAGCAGTTCAAAATGTAGCCCTGTGGTACACCAGATGTACTCTGAACATGAATGGAGGAGGAAGATTCTGATGTCCAATAACTTTGACCATTTCAAAACTTTCAAATAGCACTAGAGCCTGAGTACATTACACACAGGAAACCTGATAACCTAACAGAACACTTCTCTATAGGTGGACCCCTGGTTTGTCTTCAGTACCCTGCTCCACTTATTCACTCTGAATCAGGCAGAAATAAACTTCAGAAACTCTGATGTCTTTTGACAAAATGAAAGTTTCCTTTCCTTAATGAATGTTTCAGTCTTCTTATTTACCACACTAAGAAGTGGATTAAAGGATGATTGAGATGTGGATAGGATGATTGCTCTTTGGTTTATAACCATTTTATAAACTTAAATGAAAATAAGCATGCAATCAATCAAGGATATGGCTGGAAAGTACAAAAAATGCCAAAGAATAGCCAAAGATTAGCTCAGAAGAAACACGCTGTTGACACTACTTGGTGTTCTTAAAAAGTTCTCATGGATGAAAGAAATAGAGGAACAGGCATGGAAACACTGAAAATTTGTGTTGTTGATGGTCAGGGCACTAAAGCCCCTAGTGGGTTTTAATTGACATGACTGGCCTGACCTGAGACCCCTACCCAGGCCCTCACTGCTAAAAATCCAGGAGCTCCACTTAAATTTAAACCTGGGCACATAGTCTTGCCTAGGTTGTATGCTAGGTAGCTGGTCTTCTCGCTCTGACTCCTTGGTGGCCTTTGTGCCTTTGTTGCCTCTGTTTCTGTGTCCTGAACTTTCCTCGGCCATTGCCTTGTTCTGCCTGGACTTATGGAACTACCTGCTGCTACCACCCCAGGGTCCTGTGTGGGGCCTTTCCTGTCTTGGTCACTTTCTGAAGCCCTGCTCTTACTGCTCCCTTAGAGCTGACTATGCTAAAATCGATTTTCAGGCTTTTCACCTCCTTGAAAGCATCTCACAAACCTCCCCTGTGTTCTCCACTGTCACATTGAAAGTTGAATGGTGAGATAAGGTCTAGATAGATGATATGATGGGCACCTGTAATTTGCAATGGAGTCAGTCAGACTTGCGTTGTAGAAAATCAAGAATACAGTTATCCTTGAGTCATTAAATTTCTCACTACAATACACTGGAATTCTGAGGTATATGATGACATCGGCATTAACAAAGCAGGAGGGACCTTTTAACTTAATAAGCTTATCCCTTGAGGGAAGCAACTTGGATGTTTGGTGATACATCCCATTTCCTTGTGCTCTGTATTCCTTCTTTATTAAGAGTGAGGTCTTGGCCTTGATTGTACCTCTGAACTCCTGAAGCTGGGCGACCAGCTGTTCAAACAAAGCAGAAATGATGTCAACTACTGGCACACAGAAAAAAATACAGTAAAGAATTCTAAGTATG
Organism: Chloroceryle aenea; assembly: GCA_013399075.1. Taxonomy (NCBI): domain Eukaryota; kingdom Metazoa; phylum Chordata; class Aves; order Coraciiformes; family Cerylidae; genus Chloroceryle; species Chloroceryle aenea. Next base: position 841,071 of record VWZY01008591.1, on the reverse strand, counting down.
TAGGTACATTTTGAGATTTGACATTTTTATAAGGAAAGCAAATACACAGGACATCCTAAAATCCTTCCTATTAAAAGAATCTTGGTAAGAAATGAAATACAGTGATAGAAATATTTGACTGGGTTTGTACTTTAAAATGAGGTTACCATAACACTTGATTAATGCTGTTTGAGTCATACTGCAATTGCAGTACATATACAAACTGTTCTGAGATTTATTGTGCAGTAAAAAAGTCTCATTAGAGAGATGTGTGGATATTTAGTGCCTCGTGAGTCTCCTTTTAGATCCAGGCTAGCTTTAAAATCCTATTCTGAACCTTTTTTTTTAAAGTTTGAATTCAAAATACTTGCTACTGACAGAATTTAGGGCAACTAGATATTCATGATCAATTTAAGATCCTTTTTTGGTTTAAGGAAACAGTATTTTAAAGCCCTTAAGATTAGAAAAAGGAAAAACAAAAAGCTTTCAAGTTCCTGATTTTTATACCTATTCTTGTTTAATTACGTAGGTTTTTTTGTGTTTATTTCTAAAATGTTTTAATGTATTTCAATGCAAATTGTCTATCAGAATCTTTTTTACTGCAAAGATGATGGATATATATTAATTCCTTTTTCTTGGAAATTAAAGGGAGATATTCTGTGTCGATATGCATTCCAGTTTGAATGTTTTAATCTAAACTTTGCCACAGGGCTAAGGCCAAATTCATATTGCTAAACAAATTAAACGAAATTATTTTTTTAGTAACTCCACAACTCCTCTTTTGTAAGAGTACGCAGGTTTCTACATCTTTTAGAGCAGATCTTGTTGGCAATTTGTAGATTTTACACATCATAGTGGTTGTGACATTGCCTTCTTATCCCCACACCTCCTATGACAAGCTTTCTCCGGTATGAGATTAGTCCTCATCCTCACTGAAGTTGAATGAGTTACTACCCTCATGGACCAATTTGTAATGGAGGCTTGTGATCACTATTTCCTCTAAAGCAATCAAATTTGAGCCCAGAGGGCTTACATCTTGGTACAACTTCATATATTGCCATCTTCTGAGAGCAGACAACATCAGCTACACAAGTCAGTGAGCTACACAAAGTCATTTTATGACAGAGCTGACATTTTGAGTAAAGGGTCCTCAGATTAACAGTTTTAAGGTACCCCAGTAATAGTTGAAATAATTTGTTATTGAGGAAAAAATGTGAATATTTAGTTAACATGCAGAGAAGACAAGTTGCATCTGATTTAATTATATAGCAAAAAACCCCAATCTGGTTTAAGGAAAACTAACCTAATAATAATAATATTTAAAAAAACCCAAAAATTATTTCTAACGGAAAAAATAGTTTTTAGGAGAACATTGTTACCCTGGTCACCTGTGAGAGTATGGATTGTGTAAGCCTGTGCCAACTACCTATGCCTCAACCAGCCTGCTGATTTTAACTACATTTGTTAGATGAATGGTGCTCACAAAGATAGTTTAAGTCTTAGAAGTTTCTTGAAAACTAGAAGCCAGGTGGAGAACAGTAAAAGGTAAGATATTCTATGGACTGTGGGTACTGGAATGTTCACCTGTCTTCTAAATATGAGAAAGGTTTTGACTTCTTCACATATTCTTGGCTACCAGCCACCAAACTTGCTTTAATAGAGAAACTAGATTTTACTTTCTCTTATTTTATTGATGTGCCTGGTGGTGGTTCCCAGCTTTTGCTTTATCTACAAGTAGACCTAATTTCTAAAGAAAATGCCCAAATGATCACAATGTACTAAGTTTGACCTAGAAAGGAAATGGTCCCCTAAATATTTTTATATCTGTGATAGAAAACACTTTTTATGAAGACTCCTCCATCTTCTTTCCCACCTTTTTTCCTATACAGTGTCAGAGCAGAAGGTGTGGGGGGGTGTGTGTCAGAGATGGTTGTGATATCTTCCCCCATACTTTGTTGATGCTTATGACTGAATTGAACAGATAAGTAAAGCAGAAAATCACATTGTTTATTCTTGGAATCAGTAGTACAGTTTCTTGAAGAAGAATCAGACGAGATGCATTTCTTATTCTCTGTATTAGCTTTAGTTAAGTGTCACAGTCAACTGTAAAGTGATTGTGAAAATAAAAAGTCCCTAACCAGTGAGACTAAGGATGGCAGTGTGTAGAGTGTCTGGTTTGCTCACCTGCTGCCAGGAACACTTTTCTCTTGATTTGTTTATATACTCCCTCTGGTTTTGTCTGTAGAGTTGTTACATATGAAATGTTTCTTGGAAGTAAAAACACACTGCATTTTTTTTTCTCTTGGCAATGGCTTTAGGGACATTTCTTCTCTGAAATGCTAAAAAAAAGAAAAAAAAATTCTTTAAATTATAACAATCTAAATCCTGAAGTCAATTATTTTTTTCTCATTAAAAAGTAAAATGAATTAAAATACATGACTTAGAGAAGAAAATCTTTCTCCTATGTGCATTTTCCTGTGCCACACATACCACACTCCTCCATGCACAACAAAAAAGTTTGATTTTGCTATCTGTAATGGTAATCTGTCAACTTTTTTCCAACATATGCTTTGATATACACAAGAAAATATTTACATACCAAGAGAGATCAGCAGTATCCTGGTTAGTTATTTTTTTCGTGGTGGTAGAATGACTGCACGTTACACAGCAGTGTTCTACATGTTTTCTCTATGTATTTGGAAAACTGGATTTTGTACTTCAATATTAAAACACTTCAATAATTTAATTTCTTAAATCATATGAATATTTGAGGTATTTCTTGGAAGAGAACTTACTCTTGTATCATTGGCAGTTTAAACTGAAAATGAATAATGAATTCCCAATGAAGATTTGTGGATTTTTTAGAAATTCCTGCCTAAAGTAAAGGTCATCCATCTGATGCCTATAAACATTTCGAATAGAGCTTCTTCTGCATCACAGTATTGTCCAATAGAAATGTGCAATGTTAGGCCAGGTGAAATAACTGGAAATGACTGGATATTCTGTAAAATTTCTGACACATATCAGATGTCCCTTGCCATACCTATGTCCTTTAATACCAAAAAAAGGCACCAAATATTTTTAGTGTTGACATGTCCCTTTGTTTCCAAATCTCAGGAATAAGCCGCACACAAAGTGGCCTTCATTTCAATAGTCATTGCAATAAACCAGGGCTCTGGGTATTTTCTCACACCAGTACTGTTCTCAGCGGCCTTGTCTGGTAATGACCAGTGCTAGTGTATAAAATGAGACTCATGGGTTATCTTTTTCAGAGGAATTTCCCTGCATGCCTTGCTGGTATTTACCATGGTTTCGTGGAGTGGGGCATTTGAGAAGGGGGTGGGGAAAGAGCATTCTACAATTTGCTTTCACCATATTTACAGCTATTTTTTCAAGCTCAGTATGTGTGTTTTGGAGGCAGGAGAAGGCCAGCACACTTGGATTGTTGTCTTAAATGAAATTCCAATCAGTCTAAAGGTTGGATCTCTAGACAACCATTAACATGCAGGTGTGCCGGACTAAAATGTGCAAGGTGGTTAAAAAAATGAAAGCCAGACTATGAATGTGCAGCCTTGAAATGTTTCTTAATATGAGAAGGACAAAGGATATCTGTGCAAATATTTGATGCATATACATAATATTAAAAATTAAATTATCAGGCATTTGGACAAAGTATTTTCAAATCTGAAGAGCTGACTATACTTAAATGAACATGTATCAGGAGACCTTATTTAGGCAGCAGAATCTGATGCAGAAACTTTGCCTATAAAACCCCTGTAAAGTCCTGTTTTCCACTACCTATTCATAACATCCCACTGGTGGAACATTTATTTAGAACTGATTTTAGCTTTGTTTGTTTGCTAGACCTATATTTTAGTTGTTCTGAAATTATGTTAGTTTCTGAGAGCACAATGAGTATTTTTGAATGTGTTTACCATTGCATAGTAAGTGGGCCTGAGTGGCTGACATTGAGTACAAACTCAATCCCAAAATACCTATGTGCTTTCAAAAGAATGAAGATACCTGTCAAGAGTACAGAATCTTTTACTTATTCAGAAAGTATTTCCCAACCTAGGACAACATTACTAATTCCACATCTGGAGCTCAGCCCTGAGATGTCCTGCAACAACATGTAACACAGCTGGCCTATTGCTAAAGATAAGAATGGTTTTACTGAGGTAATACTCATTACAGGATGCCTTTCTCTTGTTTTTGTTTGCCATCTGGTTACAACTGTTTGTGTTTTCTCCTTGCATGTGCTGATTAAAAGTCATAAACTGAACAGTTAGGTTCAAATTCTGTATTAGATGAGATGACTGTAATCAGTACAAGACTTACAGGATTTTGAGAAGAATTTCTTAAAATATTAACATGAACATTGTGAAGAGCAAGCACATCCCACATGGTGATGAGAGTAGGATACTGCTTTTTGTCTATGTGTGTGTGTGACACCGACAACTATAATCGAAGCTATCCTGACAAAATCACAGTAAAATGAAGATTACGTCCATCTTTCAGATGAAGAAACCGAGGTGTATTCTGTGAACTGTACAATTTCATGTGGGAGGTATGCAGAAGAGCCAATCATAGAATCATAAGGGTTAGAAAGGACCTCTAGGATCATCGAGCCCAAGAACTGAACAGAAACCAAATTTCAGACAAGTGTCTTAGTTACAAGTCATGTCACAAGCACATCTATAATCAGAACAGTGTTTTAAAGACAGTATTTGTTTCTCTCTTTCCCATCAGTATGTTTGTCAAAAATGAAGCAAGAAATGAACTGAATGCAAAAGGAAATACTAAGGTGCTTTTTTTACAACAAATTCAGATATCTTCACTCTTTAGTAGATAAAACAATATAGTTTACTAGAGGAACAAAGTGGTTATATCAAAATGAATTGATTTTAACCTACAATGTAGCAAGTGGAACTTTTGGTACACTTTTGCCAGTTCTCACATTTTTTGGATAGAAAACGAGGTCAATACAAGGTGTTCTTAAATATCACTTTGTTTTTTACTGCACATCAGCCAACTGACACAGTGGATTTCCTCCCCTATGCCACGGTTGACTGGTCTTTTCCCGCAACAGAAAAAACATTACTTTCTCATCAGACTTTTAAGTAAGCATGCATGAGGTTCATATTTACTTTATTAGCTACCAAATTTGGAACTAAAATTAATATTCTCAGCCTATGTTATAGCTGATAGCAAAAGCTTTGTGATAGTTTCTTTGTGTTTACTTCCCAGACAGAAGATTGGGAGAACATATTATCCACGCAGGACATATATTTTTCAAAGCCAGAACTAAACCCAGATGTATATTTGGCAAGTAGCAGCTGGACATATCATTTTAAAGTAGAATTTTTATAATCCCTTGATAATATTCAGCAAAAGTTTAGCCAAATGGAAAATTTTTATTTGGTTCAAACACTGAACCGATGAAACACCTTTTCCAGAACAACATCTGTGAGTAAGAGATGCTCTGACTTTTTTCTTGGGATTGGAATCGTTTGCATTTAGACCCTTACTCTGTGGTCAGGCTGTGGCTTCAAACATTTGCACATGTGAAAGAGTGGAAGAGTCCATCATGGAGAAACTTTGCAATTACAGCTCCTGGAGGTGAAAGCCTGAGTCTTCTTTCCATGGACCACACTTAACCAATGACAGCTGTGCAGTGGAGATGTGCAGCCTCCTTTTTCATATGTTAAATCCTCAAGCTGGGGACAGTGTTAACGAATGTTTGGAACCAGGATGGCCAAGCTTACACTATGTCTCTGCCTATTGCTGACTATGACCTTGAGAAAGTGCTTTCCTTCTGCTTCAATTTCCTTTTCTTCGCCTAATGTTTGTGTTTTCAACTTTTGTTATGAAATTTATGGGATTGACAGGGATCACCCTTTGGACCAATCCAAAATAAAGGGTCTAGAGTTTGTTTGTTTTGTTGGGTTAATTTTTGTTTGTTTGTTTGTTTTTAATGGCAAATAATAACCATAAATATTAGGATTCTCCTTTTACAAATCACATGGCAGAAACTTAGAGTTTAAATTCACTTATTGGAAGTACACCAGAGGTTGTCTGACGAGGAAGAAACTTAATATGGGTCTCCATGACCCAATATAGTTCCTTAGAGAAAATCTTCAAAAAATAAATACTGCTGGCTTTTGTCTTTTGTCTGTTCAACATCTCTCCTGTGGCACGTTTATTTTCCAGTCAGTCCTTTTCAGTCTCAACGACACTTCAGAGGTTTATTGTGAAGCAAGTGACCAAGGAGCTTAGTTCACTGATTTGCTTGTCCTACATCTCTGAGATATTGTTCTTGTATATGGCAGCAGGAACGGAGAATGGATGGATCTATGAAGAGGAGAGACTTACAACTGCAACAATAAAGAAATTCAATTTTAATATTTGAATATTTTTTTATTTTCTTTTCTTGTCAAACTTGTAATGTTAAAGACTTCAGACAGTGTAAAGATTGGAGACAGGGAACAGAGAAGGTTAGAGGAAAAAGATAATAACACTGTGTAAGGAAGCATATGGAATATGAGAGAAGGAAGAAATGTCAGAATTGTTCTGGTCTGTTCTAGAAATTACATCCATTGCTGAAAGAGGGTATCGACCATTCTTTCTGTCTAGTTGTATCTAAACAATCACAAAAATTCCACTTGTCTTACACAGCTATAACAAGCAAGTGAAAATAAAGAGGCCTGGGAAACAAAGATAGAAGGTAATCTTCCAATATCAAGATAAAGGAATTCTGTTGCAGAAGCAATGACTTAGGAAGCAGGACATTGACAAGTCTGCTGCACCTAGGAGCAGTTAATCTGAGATATTTTTCCACTGGGTTTCACTTCAAGAACTACATTACTTCAGCTGGAAAGAAACTTTTCTCATTCTCTTTAGCACAATTTCTCATGAAGAAATTCTTAGAGCAATTTTAGTTTATTCTAGATTACTGATCCTCATCCATTTTTTCAAAACACAGTGGAAGAGTTTTTTGTGCTATTTCCCCTCAGTAAATCTAGTGCCACTTCTAAATGGCAGATCCCATGGCTCTCTGTTCTCGGTTTTGTTTTGTCCATATGTTTGCATCCAAGTCTTCTGAGTCATTCCAACAATTTCTTCTTCTTAAAAATTGTCAGGTACTTTATGACAGGTGCTTTCAAGATTGGTGTAAGAGAAATGCCTTTAAAGTTGTTACTTGAAGGTAGTAATGGTCAGATTGTGAGGGATTAAGGGTTTTTTTACTTCATTTTTTCATTGAATAGCTCTTCCTGAGAAGCAGGAAAATTAGAATGAAGTGTAAACTGTTCTCCTGGAATCAGTTCCTGAAACACATATATTTTTTTTGTAACCAGTTGATGTTAAAATAATTATCAGTATTCAAAAAAGTGTCAGTGAAGTATTTCTCTCCTATTCTTCTTTTAGTATGACCAAGAAAGGCAGTATAGTAGAGTGCACTGGCATTATACTTGAACACTACATTAGTTACTGTTTCTAAGCCAGCATGGATTTGGAGCATGAAGCCAGTTAACTCACTTCATCTGCTTCTGTTCTAGCTCTCACTGCATGTTTGTCTTATCTCTTTGAATCATAAACCTTCTGAGGTACAGGTAGTTTCTTACTAGCTGTCTGGAACCTTGTACAATATGCCCACAATTCAACCAGAACTCTCCTACCTTTACAGTCATTCAAATAATAATGCCAGCACAGTTTTTGTTTTTTTTTCCACAGGAGCACAGCTGTGATTATTTATACAATTGGTTTGGTTATGTCCACAAATCTTTAGGAAATCATCTCATCTGCCTGAATTTCAACATTAATCTGTCACTCCCTATAGACACTCTTTCCATGCATTCGTCTCTGGTGAACCCACAATAGCTTTTGCAGAGGTATTTGCAGAGTTGTGCCCTTAAGAGTTTGCATGACAATTGAAATAAAGATTTTTGTCATGAGCCCAGCAACTTCATCTGCTTTCAGTTGCCTTGCTTAATACTGGGTATTTGCTTGGTGAGTATCAGTCAAGAAAGTAGTGAAGAGGCATGTATTGTCTCTGTGGTTTGATCACAGGCCCTTCAGTTTCAACACGACTTCAGCTCCTTCCAAACTGCTTTGCAAAATAATGTTGGAAATTTGAAACAGGGCTAAAGGATGCTACTCCATATTTGTCCTCTGCAATAATGTACTATTTGATGGTACTAATTTTGCATTTGATGGTGATCTTTAGTGTGAACTTGTGCAACTTCGATGATCCATGTAGGAGGGTTAGATCATTCTGTGTAATATATTCCGTCCCATAAGGTGTGCATAATATTTTGTAAGTGGTCTTTTACTAACATTTTTTGAGTTGTTAAAAAAAGGCTCAGAATTACCTAGAATGAATAATAGGAAGTATTTACAGTTCTTCTGTAGGGAACATCAGCTCAGGTTTCTGAAGAGAAGTCTATAAATTAATTAGCTTGGGTAATTAATAAGAGCGAAATAAGTTTGCTGCAGACAATGCTGTTTTGTTTCTTAATAGATGAGCCTACCAAAAGACTTCAGGTTTTTCCACAGTCTTTTAGGTTCAAAATATTATTCCTGAATTCATGATATGTTTACTGATGCAGGAAACACTAATAGGACCTAGTTGAGAATAATATGGTGTTGAGGGTAATACCTTTGTTTCTTCTTGGACAATTGCATGGGCAACCTGATGTAATGCTGCAAGTTTTGGGTCACTGGGAGGTGGAGAAGATTTTTATCCTTTATTGTTCTTATCTTTCTGTTACATTACCATTCTGAGGGAACATTTTTTTTGAACATGACACAAAATAGTATCAGAGGAGAGGAGAGGGGGAGTGATCTCAAATATTTTCATGTAATGGGAAAATAATTTCCTACTTGTATCCAGGCAGGATGTAGATTTCTCACAGGTGCCTTCATTGTATACATTAATAAGGAGATAGAAAACCATCAGTAAACGTTTTCCTTATCTTATTTCCTCCACCTGTGCTGAACAGCCACTTTCTATAATGTTGAATTAGGCAGGAAAGAGGCTGCTGGGAAAATGGTGTAATCTTATACACACATCATTATTGGGCGAGGTAAGATATTGGACTTCAAATCCCAATACAGTTTAGGGGGAAAATAAACTTTCTCTTCTGAGTTGTCACTTGCATGAAATACAGCCTTTTTGTGCAGGTTCCCTCCCTCCCTCCCTCCCCCCCAACCTGTAATAAGATTTCTTCTCTGTTTCCTTTTCATAAATCCCAGATGAAACTTTTAGATCCAAGTTAGTTTGAAGCCACTGAACTTTCATAAGATTTGCTCTAGTAGCTGATTTGCACTGGACACAGAAGTCTGAGGAAAGAATGACTGCAGACTAGAATGTACTGTAGGTCTATTCCAGAATCTTTGAACTCAGGTACAAGTGAATCATTTCCAAGTAATCTGGCCCTCACAATGGAATATTCTCTTTCTGCATGATTTACATGCTGCCTGGGTGGGCTTGTGAATGGAGAGAAAAAACGCAAAGATTAAAAAATCACTGCTCTACTTAAACTGGGGAGCCAACATAGTGAGAATGTAATCTTTTCAAGTTTGTCCAGCCATGATTTGATCAAAGTGCATGTGAAATGCTGCATAATGTTTTGCTTTAGCAAACACCATCATTATCTCCTATTTTGTACCAGATACATCATAGCAATCATTTTATCTTGTCCTGTCAGTGTCTACATTGCAGATTGAAAAGAAAGAAAAAAAGTATACTCTTTTAAGGTTTTACTATTGAAGTGTGTCTCTTGAATGTCTGCAACCATTAGGTGGTTGGGGAGGGGAACAAAAAACCTGTGGAGGCTTTACAGTTATGGACCTAAGGTAGCTGCCACCTCATGAGAGTTAAAAAGCAGTTTTCCTGGACATGGTTCTCCAGGTGTCAGCCTCTGTTGGATGTGCAGTGTTCTGCCTCAAATAGCCACTGTGTTCTTTAGAGCAATCTGTTGCTTTCAAGCATCTTCAAACTGATCTGTCATACAGCCCGGAAACTTCCATGTGGGAAGAATGATCTAAGAAGTGATTTAGCCCACAGGGTGGATTTCTGGAAATATGGCTGCAGGAACAAAAGCTAAGGGGTAATGTGTCTTCCTCAGTGCTAAAAGTGAATTATTTTTCATTACCCACTTCCAAAGTGTTTGCTCTGATAAAAAGATGAAGTTTCTTAGCAAATTGTTGCCACCAGAGTAAGCCTAATTTATTCCTAACACTGTGCAAATTCATGAGGGACAATCATCATGCACTACTTGCCTATCCTTATAAGCACTTAGAAAACTGTATATCTTGTTCAGACAGCTGTTCTGTCACCTTCCTATAACTATCTCCTTTCCAAAAGAACGAGGTATGTTTTGGATCATCTTCCCACAGTGAGAACCAGTCTCTGAAGTCCGTCATCACTGAAGAAACAGGAATATGAAGTGGAGAGTTCAACTGCACTGTTGTTTCCAAGGCAACAGACTGAAGTTAATTAGTTTAATTTCTATGCACCAAGCATATGACTGAGCTCATGATGTCCTTGAGGAATCAGGCCTGTGGTTCCCAAGGCTCCAAGCTATACTGTTGTCCTTCTCCATTTACTATTTCTGAGGTGAAATTTAATGTAACTGAATAGTTTTATCCAAGATTAACGAAAGTCAATCCCTCATGTAACTCCATTAAATTCACTGGAGTCGCACCAAGCATGACATTGGCCCATTATGTGTTTTCTCTGAAGATGTGAATCATCTCTAATGCAAGTTCACTGATTTCACATCTTGGACAACAGATTGATGCAAGTGACTCTACAATGCCTCAGAAACCATCATCAAAATTTTCCATAATCACTTTTTTCAAAACCACATAAATATCTTGCAGTTGTGCTGAATGAAATATCAGGCCACAGAACTTATATAGCAAATTCATAAATATCTCATTTGAAAGCATTGCTCAGCACTGAGGTTTTTGGCAGCAGCTTTGCTCTGAAATAAGAAGGCTGTTGTTGCTATGTCTTTCTACTGTGACTTCGAATGTGATCTATCAGGACCTCTGTCTAAATTGTTCTTATGGATAATTTTGGTACTGACTGAATGTAATTTACACTGTGAATAGGACCTTGTTTAGTCCAATTTCCCAGAAGCAACAGGATGGAGTTCGAAAGTAAAATGTTGTGCCACTGTATAAATTCCATTTTCTAGTGATAGAAATTTGCAATATTTTTGTTCTAATGCTTTAGTCAGGTTTTCTGAGTCTAAAACAGATTTCCAGTTGTTTTCTTATAGCTATGTCCAGTACCTGAATTAGCTTTCATTGACAGTGACCTCATTGTCAGGTTTTATTCTGATATGGGTATATATGTAATAAGGTGTCTGTGTCTATCATACATATTTAATTAGTACCTAAACTGAAATTACTTGTATTGCATGTGGAAATATAGAAATAAAACAGGACAGTAACACCGTCCTTGATTTGATGAGGGGGTTGTGCTCAGGTTTGCCCCCTCAACACTGATTCTGAGCTAAAGTTGGAAGGACAATAAATAGTCCACCAAAATCTTCAGAACTTCCTATTGATAAACATAAAAAGCATGCCTTTTTAATTATAATGCCCCTCAAATATAGAGGCACCATATTTAATACAAATGCATGTAGTATTCTCTGCTTCTGATTCTAGTAACTGCAAATTATCAAATTATATGAAATTTGACCAAATTGGTTAATTTAAGTCTTTTTCATTGTAGAATTATTCTATTTGAATTAAGATCATTCTTATGATCTTTATGATCATTAAGATTATTTTTTCAAAATTTAGTTGTTGAATGTCTATAAAAGCATTTATACAGCCGAGAATAATTTGTTTTGTGTATTTTTCTGACAAGACAAGCATTTAAAGAATGGAAAGCTGAATCAGTCGCAGTACACAGAAGAAACTTTATCACTGGCTGTAAATGTATTTAGATACGTAATTCATAAGAGAATGTCTGGGCTCCAGTCCTGATGAGTTTCTGGCTTCATCTGTATAATGTAAATGTAGCTTTTCTCTGCTCCCTATTACTGATCTATCTTGATTTCAAGCTGTTGATTGCTTGAGATTAGTCCTTGGTTTGAGAATGAAATGCAGCAAGATGAAATGTGTTTTGAAATATTTCAAGTACAAAAAATGGTATATTAAAAAAGGATAACTCACCAAAAGGTATTCATTAGAAGTTGAACTATTCGATAAATGAGAGAACAAATGATCTCAACATTAGAAAACTTTAGACTGAGTTCTCTAATCCTGAATGTCAGAAATCTTCTATCTTTGGTCTTGGAGTGATGACTGTCATAAAATAATATGAAAAAATAAATTCTGTGGTTTAGGGCTAGACTTAAAAGAAACTCAGGGAATCTGGGAAACAAATGCTTTAAAACCAAAGAGATTTCCATAGCAAAATGATTTGAAAAAAATACATAAATTATTTGGAAAAACACCAGAGGAATTGGATTTTTTTTCAGAGAAAGAAGAAATATTTATTCATGGAGTTGACTTAAAATTCACTGTCCTTGGCTCCTTGAAAATTAATCCCTTCTTGATATAACAATTAATATTATGGCAAATAGCTGTATAAACAGAAAGTAAAATGTAGTTTTAAATTCGAAAAGCTGTCATTCTGCCTCATTCACTTTAAGAAGCATAGCCCAAGATATATATTCAGAAATATAATTGTATAGAAAGATTAATGCCATTTTTTATTAAGATTTAGCCTGTTTGCCTTTAAATTCAAATGCTACTCTTTACCTGTATCCATATTTTTAATAATAATCATCATTGTTGTCATCATCATCATCATCCAAAGGTATATTAAGGTTGCAAGGCAAAGTTTCAGGTCAGTAATCACTAAACCCAAGATAATTGCATGAGTCTCTTTCACCATTCTTTACTTTTCCTTTTTCAGCTTCCAGTTTCCTTATCCTTTTCTCAGTATCCTGCTTCCAGCAAATAAACTCAGATATCTCCTTGGCCTCTCCACTTTATCTCTCTTTTGCTAAGTTTACTACAAACCAACAAGGCAGCGTCTGGAGCAGAGGACGTTCCTTCTTATGCTCTCAGTCTGTGCATCTCTGGTGTAACAGTGTATCACAGAGCTGGGGGACAACTCCAAGATGTTCATCAAAAGAATGCTTAGAAAATGTATCAAACAAATTATCGAGTTCTTGCTATCTTACCTGAGAACAGGTATTTCCTAGGTTTAAAATATACCAACACCTAGCAGGCATATATGATGGTGTCAAGACCAGTGCCAAGAGCTTCCAAAAAGATGATGGTGTTGGGACCAGTGCCAAGATCGTCCTCCAAATAGTGAAAGAATTGGAACTTTAGCATAATTTGAAAACTGGGAGGTGGTGAAAGGACTGTTATCAAAAGAAGTGTTTGACTATAATTGCAAGTCTTAAAAGTAATCATAGCATCATAGAATGTTAGGGGTTGGAAAGGACCTCTAGAGATCATCTGGTCCAACCAAGGTCTTTTTTCCTATACCCAATAAAACTAAAATCACAAAGCTAGTTTTATTCAGTTTTAGATAAAGGAAGATGAGGATTAATTAAATATTTGTAATATAGCCAGCTAGACAGTTAAAATCTATGGGTTTGGTCGGTGTTTATTAGATATAACATTAATTATGCATATGATTTTCCCACTTTTTCGCTACAGGCACACATACAAGTATTTCTCTATAGATGTATATATTGGGGGGAATATAAGGCACTGCAATTTTCTCATTGTAATTTATTCAATTAAAGGTTTGGGTTTGGTTTTTTTCAAATAAACTATTTTTTAGTAAATAAGCAGAATAGAACTGCCTCCTGAGTTTTTCATGTTTTGCTGGAATGATGGGATACACTCCATCTTTTTCAGGTATTCAAGTGTGCAGCACCTCCCTTGAGGACTATACCTTCAGATACACCCTTCCAGCTGTGTTTGTTATTCATCAAAGATTTTTATCTTATGCCTGCATATCCATGGCCCGAAGCATATGCTGCCCCAGTGTCTGGCTGCCTGGGTGAGCTGAATGCCAAGGTGTGTTACAATGCCTAATGCCAACCTAGGTGCCATCTTGAGGCTCTTCAGGGCATTTTGGGGAATCATCACTGAGATGACCCTGCACAGACAAGGAGATTGCACTTGTCATAGCAGTGTTTTTTACACCAGAAGGAGAGGTAGAAAAGTTGCTCTTTTCTTCCCCTTGCATTAATAGTATGGAGGGGACACCAGAGTCCTTTCTAGCAGCCAGTGAGTGTTGCTACCACATTAGACATGGAATGTGGTGTATCTCCTTGAAGTACTATTATAGCCACAGCTTTTATTTGTAACAGTCCACAGAAGCCTGGACCCAACCCTCCATGTAACCTCTCTGGGATGCAAATGAGAAGGGAGTTTCTGAACTTCAGTAATATCTCAAAAACATGAAGATAGGTAGTAAGGCATAACTGCATTCAAATGAGAAATATTTGACTGCTTTTGCTTGATTAAGTGAAAATAGAACTGTCTTGAGAGGCCCATTATAATGATATCCATCAGAAGCTAAACAAATCAGACCAGAAAGGAAGAGGGTGGTAACACTAGCACTCAGTGTGCCATCCGGATTCACAACAGCTGCAAGCTAAATGTTATTCACACCATTAAAGCCTTAAAGCACTTTTCAGATACGTCAAGTTTTCCAGTCCTTAAAAGCCAGTTCTTATGTCATTTGGTCTCTGACTTACACTGGAGACAGTTTGACTCATCACTAAATTATCTTCAGGCTGTAATGTTGAGGGGATTATAAATAACTCCCTTTATAACTATTAATGTAATTACATATTGTGTTATTTCTCTTTCTTAAATACATGTATTTTAAGAGATCTATCTTTTAAAATAATTCGATCATTAGAAAAATATACAGATGTATACTGTACTTATGGACAGCTCCATGGATCTTATAAGACAGCATAATTGTAATTAAATTATCTGAGTTAGAACTCTTACTATTTTACTAAACAGAATGCAGTTTGGGATCTGAGAGATCCATCTGGATTAATCTTAGATCCCCTTGAAACTGTAATTTTTAACCATTTCATTCTAATATGATAATCTCAGAAAGAAGTTTTTCTTCCTCATGCTCCTACAATTGTGCTGAAGTTTGATAATATTAGTTGAATAAATTGTATGCTGAAAGAAGCATGTTCCAGCAAAAAATTTGCTTTATTTGATCTAATGCTATTTCAGAATATTGTAATAGCTTACAGCTGTTACACTGGAATAGGTTTCCCAGAGAGATTGTGGAGCCTGTGTGCATGAAGATATTCAAAACCAGACTGAACATGGTCTTGGCCAACCTGTTTTATCTTACCTTGCCTGAGTAGACAGGGGTTGGACAGGTCAATCTCAAGAGGTCTGTTTCTACCTCAGAAATTCTGTGATTCTGTTACTTTTTTTCCCATGTATATTGCCAGTTATCAGGCTTCTAATTTTTTCTAAAGACAGATTCAATAATTTGTACTGAATGTACCTTTGAAATTGAGCCGGAGGAAGAGGAAATACATAACAGCAACTATAAAACACCTTGGAGGCATAAAAAATCAGGATTGAAAAATGGTACATAGTCTTATTAGACATTACATTGTCTGGGGACAAAATCAGCCTTTAGTGTAGCTACTGAATGTATATAGTTATATTCTGACAAACATCAAAGTTACCTAGCCTAGGTATCTACAAAACATTCATTTTCATTCAGCTGTGGGTCTCAGCAATACAAAATGCTGGGAACTGAATTTATTTTCATTCTCAAAATTTTCATATGCAGGATGTGAACATCTAAGCTAGTAATACAAGTTTCCTATAGGATATTCCTATATGCAACATCTATATGTGCCATAGACTGAACAGCTGATCTATATGACTTCCGGAAAGCATCAATCAAATGAGAATAGCAGTTTAAAACTGTGTATTGTTTTAAAAGGAATGGAATATCTAAATACAAGATATGCTGGTCACGACTGGTAACAAGATTCTTTTAATAATAAAAGAACTTTGTTTTTTATCCAAGATAGGTTCTGTACCTGCTTTGAACATATACTGTCACTGGTTTTGTCATTGTCTCTGAGTATTGTTGTATTCTGATACAACAGCTGTAAACACCTAATTCAGTTCATTTATTTTAATCAGAATTGTTCATCAAAGAGGATGTCTCATAGAAATCAACTTAATTTATTTTATAAAAGAAAAAAGGAGATCAAGATTATTAGAAACAAAAAGCCCATAACCCTTCTGACTCTTTTCCTGTCTCATTCAGAGATGAGTTCTTCTGGCTTTTTATGTCTCTCCATGCAACCTACATTGTTTTCAAAGAAGAAATAAATCACTATTTTCAATTTGCTTTACTAATGACACAGTCTGATTTATAAAGGCTGGATTTTATTCTGTCCATATTAGACACTGATGGAGTGTCTACCAGCACTGTCTGCCTGATTTCATTCCTCAAATATAGGAATGTCATCCCCTTAGCTATCTCTTCTGGCTCTTAGCTGATACTCCAAAAGGCAGAGATTTTCTGCAGATCCTGTACTGCATCTTGCAGCCCCAGGTTGCCTCAGGCAGACCAGAACATCTCAGAGACAGTTAAATACCTATGTTTAGGCAGTGAATAGATCCCCCCATTTCAGTGTATGAAAGTAAGGTATCTTTCTGTCTGTGACACTTGTCTCTTCTTTTTATAATATCACTGTAGTTACTTCTAGTCTTCAGAAACCCGGGACTGATTAGAATAGGCCAGATTTAAGAAAAAAGATAGTTCAGCAGAGCTGTGAAGGTCTGAAAAAACTATTCTGTTTTGAAGTGTACTAAGACAAGCAAACCTTGCAGTCCACAGCTGTACTCAGCTGTCTGGACTGGCAGACCTGTCAAAACACATTGTGCCGCCTTCTTTGCAGAAGAACCCCAGGGCATGCAGCAGAACATGCACCAGACCTGTCTCCTCCAGATGTGGTCTATGTAAGTCTGGAGATCTGAGCTTCAGGGTATACCAGGGAGGACATCTGTTCTGCAGTGTAGATGTAGATTATAAGCTTTCTCAGAAATACAGAAATAAGTAAATAGTCCAATATTCTTTTAAATCTTCAGCACTTACAGGGTTTTGTCAAACAGCCCAGAAAACATGCTACTACTTGTGACTTGACAAGTGGAATTTCACAGAAATGCCCTGTAAACCTATTTAGGATTGATATGCAATGTGGTTCAAATAAGCTATATTGTGTGCTGAAGAGTACAAGTTAAAAAGTATAGAGGAATCATTATCTTTTGTAAAGATTCTCAGGTAATTTTATCAAAAACTTTATCCTGTGATGTTCATACTACTTAGTTTTGAAACCAATGAGCAATAGATTTTAATATGAAATAAACTAGCTATTCCACAGAAAGGAAACAGATTAAACTCAACTCGAGTTACAAGAAAAGGGAAAGAAACAGCTTTAAGTGAACAAAAATTATTGATCAGACAAATTTGTCACAGTAATAGTAAACCAGTAGTATTTTAATCAGTATCATTAGATTAGCTGTTGAAGTTTCCAATTCCCTTTCATAATGATGTAAATTTACTAAAGAAGTAGGGGAGAAAAGGTGGAGAGCAATACAAAAATACCATCATGAGAGTAACAACATCAGCCTAAGTAATTTTCCAAGCTGATCAACTTTAAATGTTAAAAATGCTTTTTATATGCTAAGTACAGCTTTTACTTCTCCAAGCACAATGTTTAAATCCATACGATTTTTGTAGTATTACCTATTTCTAAAAGTGGAATTATAGGTCACATTACTCTGCCTTCTGTCCAACTTTCTTTGCTATCAATTGGCTTGCCATTTGGTCTAGTAATTTACACATATATGACTAGATTTAAATTATCTGAACAAGTACTGATGTTTTCTACTGATATTTCCATTTTCTTTTCAGTTTTTGAAAGCATCTAGTTACACAGCTTTCTACTCTGCAATCTGAAAAGTTATAAATTAGAGTTTCATCCACAGATCTAGTCTCAATATAAATTTAGAATATTTTAAAACTCTGGAGTATGTACATTCTAAACAAGACAAAATTATTCAATCCTTCCTTCATGAAATGGACAATTTGTCTTCATTCAGAAAATAAGGTCAAGTATGAAGTAATCCTCTTACTACTGAATACTTATCAGAAAGTTTTTGTGATTTTTTTAACTTCAAGTATTTTATGGTACTAGGATGTAAATCACAAGAACAATGGAAGTAACGTTGACCTTTAACTGAAGGGCAAATAATTCTAATTATTAAAACTGAATCAGACATTGGATGAATAGCATTATTATCCATTGCTCCAAGTGAGCAACTTCCAATGGGAAGATTGCAGGGAGATTTGGTAAGGTTTGTTGGGGGAAAGTAGTATTCACTGAGACAAAGCACACACTATTAGGTCCAGCTGACATAATCTGTTCTTTCAAATAATCATGAAATTGTTATGTCTTTGACTGAAGAAAAGAACAATTTGTGACTATTGAGACATTCTCATACTGTTCTGCTCCAAAAGACTAACAATATTTCTTGGATTTATAAGGATTACAGAATGTCCATAGATTACGTTGATTACGAAACAATAGATTAAATCATGCCTGTCACAAAACTCAGTGTTGCCACACTGGTGCATTGATTAATAGTATTTGGCAACTATCTAAATGGACATTTGCCATTCATTCATGGATGCCCTCTGTAGAAAAGTATGAGAGTGACCTGTTGGGAAAAGGATGTGTTTTTTCATCTATTCATTGCTTCCACAGCAGTAACAGAGAAACCCTGGGTGTGGGTGAAGTCAAGACTTTGAGTTAGTTATTTCTTAGTGCAAATAAATTGACAAGGGGAAGAAACTAAGGAAAAAAAATTTTGCAATAAAGGAAGTACAATGTGATATTTTAAATCATGATTCTAGGCAATCTGTGTTTTCACAGTACCATAAATGTCATGTGACTAAAAATCTATACTTTATTTTGATACAGATATGTACATTTCTGGTGGATATTTTCCACAATACCTTTTGTGTTGTCTCAATCTTTCATAAGGGACCTGTAGGTCTATGAGAAACATTACATCAGTTCATGCCATAGCTTAGGGTGGTAGAGAGAGATATTATTTCTTTCCCCCAGTCTCCTTATCAGACAGTTTGGTCACCTTTCAGACATTGTCTGGGTGGAATGTAAAAGGTCCCTCAGGTCCCTGTGCTAATGAGTAGTGAAGGATGGAGCAGAGACAATCCCAGATGAGCAGCTTGAGTCTACTGGGCTTTCTTCTTACATTGTATACTCTCACAGTGAATCTGGATGACATTTCATGAGCAGAGAATTATTGATTTAATAATATATTAAATTTTAAAGGAAAAGTAATATATCTTGATCTGAAAAGAAAGAAAAAAAAAATATCTCTAGAATAAGACATACCTTACTTCATATTTATTCATTTTTTTCAAGTTTCATTCAAGCTTCTGCTTTAAATCAGAAAAATAACATTCTAGCTGAGATCTGTGATTGGGCATCACTTATTTGAATTGTGTTCAGCTGATCTTTGGATAGCATTTCATGCACATCTAAGTTTTTCTAGGATCTGGAGATAAACATCCAAGCCAGTTGGAATCACAATTCTTTAGAAATCTGTATCAAACACTGAAGAATCTTGTTATCATATAGAGACTTTGAAGGCTGAGAAAGGAGGATTACATAACAGCATTTCCTCTTATTCCCTGCAGTCCTCCTGCACTTTCAGCATCATTTAGTTGCTGCTGACACTATTACTCCATTCATTTAGTAGCACTATACATAGAGAGTTTACTTATTAATACTCACTTTCTGTAATTCCCTGGGCTAGTTATTATTCTTCCAAGGCATGCTTAAACCAACATAAATCTAACAATTAGGGTCACCTGGCTGAGATGCTGAAACAGAAGAGTAACACTCGTTCTCCAGCATTGAGGTATACTGTAGGGTTACTTTTCAGTTACATACTGAAAGTTAATTAATTCAGTTACTCGAGACAGTCACTTACTGAATGGAGGAAGTCACAGAATGATTTTTTGTCTTGGTCTTTAGAGCTTCTGTTCATCTTTCCTGGTGAAAATTCTTCAGAGAGAAACCACATTTGTTTGTCTCTGTCTTAAGGTGCTCTTTGTTCTTAATGGTGTTCTAGTAAGCTGAATTAAAGAAAAGAAAAGAAAAGAAAAGAAAAGAAAAGAAAAGAAAAGAAAAGAAAAGAAAAAGATTAATAGAGCAATCCAGAAATTTTGAATTATAACTAATGTATTTATTTGATACAGTTATGTAAAGTACTTAGTGTAGCAGGGATGTAAGTAGGTACTGCTGAAAGCATTGCCAGCAACACACTCAGAAATAATGAATAATCATTTAATTATATCCTGCTTCAAGGCCTACATAAAAAATGTGTATAGAAACAGCATGTACAAATTGCCTGATGGGCCAGGAAAGAATTGAAAAACTAATCTGAAATACTTTTCAGATACCTGTCACAATAAACACATGAATGTCCTTGTTTATTTTCACCCATGTAGCTCATCGGGAGAAAAGCAGCTACACAGAAATTATTTAGTATAGAAGCTATAGTCTGGACACAGGTTGCTCTTCACTGTCTCTTCTGAGTAGGCTGACAATATATCTTGGCAAGGCAGTATTTCCTGTGCACCCTTAGGAAGTCAACCCCAAGGAGTTTTCCAAAGTCATCTACAAAATTTATGGTGCTCTCTCAAAGTTACTTTTAACAGACTTATTTTTCTTGTTGATAAACACTTTTTTTTTTTTCATTCAGAGCAAAAGGATTTATGTTGAATGGTGTCTACTATATCCTTCTTCATTTATTTTCTTTATTGCGTTTCTTACTAAGAAACTTACTTTGTCAAAGTCCATACAAGAGTTGTTCGATTTGCAGATTATGGGCTTTTTATATAACATGCTTTTTCAAAGCAGTTCCAGAATTTTTAGATTTATGAAAAGCTGATTTATACTTCACACATTCTAACTGGTCATGGTACAACTGTCACCGTTTTTGAAGGGCGCTGGAATCCGCACATTTTGGCTAGAGTGTATTAGAGCTACATGTTAATGAGAAATGCATTTGAAAATACAAGTGTATTTTGAAATGGTATCTTGGTAGATCTAGAGGTTGTCAGTTTCTCAGAATCAAAACTTTTTTTTTTTTTTTTTTTATAGGTCCATGCCCTGGGGAATCATAAAACCTGATCTTTAATGTTATTCATTCATAGCTTTTCAAAACAAACCAGAAGCTCAGCAATAGATACTAGGATTGTCTTGATTTTTAATGAACCAATGCCAGTAATGCCACTTTTATCTATTTATTGCTCCATCTCAAGGGAAAGTACACAGCATGTAGATTTTGCCATATTTGGAATTGCTTGTCTTTCTTCTGTGCCAGTTAAAAACGTGCTGCTAGCAACTGCAGCAGCCCTCCACAAAGATCATTGGGCGCTTCTAATGGAAGTATCTTGAGATTTAGGAAATAAAAATGCAGGAGACGAAGAATCACATAGGAACTTCTTGATTTATTTTTTTGTAATGAATACTTGTAGAAACAGTAGTAAATATTAAAGGTCTATTCACATTTTGTAGCCTTAATCATTCAGCTGGACAGGTCTTTTGAAGGGCCTTCTAGAAGACTTTGAGACCTGAGATAGCAGTGTGTTACATTTAGTAAAATCATCATGAGCTGAAAATAAGAAGACTATTAAGTAGTGTCTACATGAATATTTTTAACCAGATGGTGCTAAAGCCTGCAGTACTCATAAAATGACATCTGCTCAGGAATGTAGAAATGAGGAAAGACTGGCTTCAAGCCAAGTTTACCTCTGGAATGTCTGAGGTGAGTTCTCATGGGGGCAACCCTGTTCTCCTGACAAAGATGATTGGTAGTGTACTTATTCCTTGAGGAATGTAAGTGTCCTATCCTTGCTACCCTTCTGTGGTGGTGGCAGTGCTCACTAAGAGGAATTCTTCCTACAGACAAATATCACCTGCTACATTGATGACGTGCTGTCAGAGTAAACTTTCAAGAATTTAAAACATGAAGTGTGGAAAAAAAAAAAAGAAAATAATAAAAGAAAGAAAAAAAAAATCCCACAATTTCACAAATTACTCTCTTAAAGCTAGAATTTTACTTTTTAATAATATGCTGAAAATCTTGCGCAATTGATAGGAAATGGAAGGATATCCTGATTATTAATAATAGTTATATCTTGCAGATTTAGAGAAAAATAAATTAAGACACTGGGTCTTCAAAACAATCTTTGCTTATTTACTCTGAGATCTGTGCCAAGACAATCTTATTTTAGTTCATTGATTCCTCTGGGATACAACAGCCTACTGACATGAATTATTTTACAAGACGTGGATGCAAAAAATGGAGGCAGCAGAATGCAGTAATGGAAATCTGAACTATCTTAAGACCCAGTTAATCTAAGAAATATGGAGATGAGATAATCATACCCCAACTTTTATTAACATTATGTTGTAATTCACATCTTCCAAAAAGGATGTAGGCCTAGAAATTTATCAGCCACAAGATGTCTGATGGAAAGTACAGCATTTAGGATGAGAAATCTAACTGGCCTGAACCAAAATGGCCTTCTAACAATTTAACTGTATCAACAAGAAAGCTCCACAATAGACTGCATTCTGGCACTCTTTAATTTATCAGTACAGATGTAACTATATTGTCCACTGGAAGGTTATCATCAAGACAGTGATACAATAATACTGGGCCAGTACCCTGTTAAGCTTCCTCTGGTGAATAGCTTGTCCCAGGTTCACCACCAGTACATTGAGAGCACATGTTTTCTCCTATACAAGCTGTCAAAATTAACTGTTTTGTGAAACATTTAAATACAAAGAAAATAACAGTATTATCAACCTAGTAGCAAAATCATTCTCACAGTTTGCATTATCAAATAGAGGTATCAAAAATATAGTACTTTGGATGACTGAATCATGTTTTAAGACGTAAACAGCATGAAGAATGGAGAAGCATGTTGCTTGGTGTGAAGCTCCTGCCATCATTTATAAAGAAAATGTTCTTCTTTTTCAGGAAGCATATGTATAACTGCTTTAAGTATTTCATGCTTCCCCAAGCTTTCACAGGAATAGTCCTATGGGCTATTTTTCATCTGTAATTAATTTTTTTTTTTTTTTTTTTCAAAAAAAAGCAGGCTTCTGCTTTTTTTGAAAATTCTTTGGAGTGTGTCATCTGTAGATACTTCTGAAAGTCAAGAATCTTATACTGAATTATTAGCTGTGTTATGCATGTAGGCAGTTATCTAGGGCTTGATCCAAATCCCTCTGAAGTCAGTTCATAAAAAAAATAAGGATCGTGATGTTAAGTACATTTACCTCATTACCTGTGCATGTATTCTGCAAATCATGAGGCTAGGACTGCATGTTACAATCTCAATAAACAGAATGTATTGTAGTGGGACACTGACTGTGGTTGGAGACTGTAGGAGATGTGGAAAAAAAGAATATTTTATCCCACTAAAATCAAATGAATAGTATTACAAACCTGCTCTATCTATGGAAGCATGCAGAGTTATAACATGAATTCTGTAATGTTCACCTATTTTCATGAGATATAGTCCCAGAAAGTATTCCATCTTCTTAAAAGATAACAATATTGAAACATTTAAGATGTGTACCTCTCTGCTAAGTAGATTTGTATCTTACAGTTCCCAGGTCTGGCTGTATCCCAGTTCATTTATTTCCAACTGGGTTCAATTTCCAAGGCAAGGCAACTTCCTGTGATACTTTTTGTCCAATAAAGGTGAAAATAATGTTCTCCACACAGCAGTATTTAAACTGGCGTGCACATGTGGCTAAACAGTTTAATTCAATTTAAATAAAAATATACACTGACTGGAAATACTATGAAAATTGATATTCCAAATGCATTGAAATGTTAAGTGTTCAGTGAAATGTAGGTCTTAAATTGTCCTAATGATCAAGCATCTTTTCCAGTTTAGATTTTCTGCCTAAGTAAGCATATTTTCAAGTATGAATTAAGAAGAGAAATATGAATTCATAACCTTAGTTATGACAAGATTTTACAATGTTACTACCTTGATTACCCAATATAAACTCATCTCCTCAGATTTGCTGTGGTGTGTTCATTCTTACTATCTAGCTATTTTTCAATCCCATATTTCTTCCACATGACTGATGGACCAGTTTTGAAGACTCTAAAATACATACATATTTGACATCACTGTCAGGGAAGCAGCATTCAACCTTCTCATTTTCAAATGAGAAACTGAAATGCAGATGCACTTGTCTGAGTTCCACAGAAATTATGAAGTCATGGCCAGTCTCCCAGAATAAAAATGTTTTCTTCAGACTGTCTTGGAAATGAATCTACACTGACTCTAACTTTCTCAGAAGTGTAATGTCACATCAAAGAGAAGCACCTTTTACATGGAGTAAGATAAACTGTCTGTTCAGTATTCCCACTTTCAGTCTATGGAATGAAAACCTCAGAATTTAATTGACTGTGTTAATATTTATTCTGAAAGAAGGGAAGGACAACTTACATCCATACTTAAGGAATACCACAGGTTCCTTCCTCAGAGCAGATTTTCAGTGAAATAAAAAAACCTGTCATCTCAGTCTTGAGCCTAATAAAAGCATTATTTTTTGATCAGAGATCAAAAAGTTCCTTTGAACACTAATCATCCTAGAAATATCAGAAGCTATCAACTGGTAAGAGTCCTAGCATTTTGTCCCTGCATGTCACTGGCCTTTGCACAATACACAGGTCTTGTTCCAACTGTCTGTTTAGAGAATTTTTTAAGTGCTACCCAGAAAGTATCAACATTTTCTGCTATGGCTGGCAGTGAGCTTAGGAACTGGCCATGGTACAAGAAATGCAAACACATCACAGCAAACATTAGCCCCCTCGTCTTAATCTGCAGTACACTTTCCCCTACATGTGATGGGCTTGGAAAAGATTGAAAAGTAGTTGAAAATGAAGGTGAAAGAGGACATGTAGTACTACTGTCTGTACGATACTATCGGTCATTCTGTGGGTAGTGCTAAGGCTGGCTTATCTATAAAGATGTTCATCTGGAATCCTTTACTAAACTAAAATGAAGCAAAACTTTCAGAATTTATGAGGACTAATGTTTTTTTACTTTTCGTCAATGGCACACAAAACACTTTGCAAGGTTAATGTAATCCTTACATAAACTTACATGTACAACTGTGCCTTCTAACCAGTTGCCAAACCACACCATTTTTAAATGAACATCCTATTAGTATATAATGATATAATATAACATAGGGAGCTGTCATTAGTCCTTATTTTCACACTTTGATATGCAGAAACTCCTTCAGCAGGGAATGAGAACTTCACAAAATGTTATCTTGTAAACAAAATGAAATCAAGAACAGATTTAGAAATAATGTGAAAAAACATTTGAGATTTGTCTGTCACCCATCACTTGTCAGATTGTGAATCACGATTTTTTTACAAACTGTACAGAATATTATGTATAAATCTGTTGTTTGAGAATGAAGCTAGGTCCTCCAAAGTTAAGACTCATTGAAGAAAAATATTCAGCATGCTTACTGGCATATATATATTTGTCTTTCAACACCTCTTCAAATAGCTAAATTGTGAACAGTTTTGGTTTTCAACCCCTGTTTAGTAACAAAGTTACCCCAAATCGGGCAGTAATTTTTTGTAGCTAAACTGAGCTCTCTGGAAAATTAGAAAGGAAAAAATTATTAAAAACCTTCACCTCTACCTTTAACTGGACATGACCTCACAGACTTACGATAAAGTGTCCTTTGGTTAGGTTATGGAGTAGTAGAGTACTACCCTTGAAA
Organism: Chloroceryle aenea; assembly: GCA_013399075.1. NCBI lineage: Eukaryota > Metazoa > Chordata > Aves > Coraciiformes > Cerylidae > Chloroceryle > Chloroceryle aenea. Next base: position 815,161 of record VWZY01008591.1, on the reverse strand, counting down.
CTGGGGGCAGTTTACAGCAGCTGTACTGAGCTCTGCCAGTGAGAATTTGGTCTTAGTTCTATGTATTCCTCATCTTATGTAGATAAGACTGTTGTTCAAACCTCCATTAGAACTGTCTTAACTTAAGAAAAAGTAAAAGACAAAATGCATTCAGCAGTTGGGAACATTAATGTCCATTTGGTGCATGTTGACACCCAAGAGACTTGGAACATGTCGAAATGTCTGCAAAACTGCCATAGTTGCAGCTAGTGTCTAAAGGGCAGCTCCCTTCAAAGATCAGTGGCAACCTCAGAATATCTTTGTGGCATTTATGCCACTTTGAAGACCTACAATGAGCAAAAAGTCTCAAACATGTGCGATGGAGAGCTAGGTGCCAGAGAAGTTCCTCAGACTCCTTTTGGAAAGGACTGAGTAGTCTGTGTTTCTTCAGAGGTCATCTAGTAATTATTTCCTGAGAAATCCTGTACTAACAATGCTGTATGGTCTCTGCAGTTTCCTAAAAAGAAATTTTTTTCTTTTTGGCATTACAGCAAAATTTCTACAAGTAAGTTCAATGCTAGAGTATCGATTTTACACCTTGGCTTGACTTTTAATAGTAACACTGGGGGAATTAGTGATGCTGATGGCTACACCATGGCTCCACGGCAGGGTGTGGATCCCTAGCTCATCCCATTCAGTGTATCAGTTTTCCTACTGCATAACCTTACTTGAAAATGGTTAAATTGCCCATCTGAGTAAGAGCTTATGGACAAGCTGTTATATCCTTTTGCAGGCTATTTTAGACACAGTTTATATGACCACAGATCTTTTTCTGTGGAGACTGTAGCATGAGTTGATGTATCAGGAAGTTCTTACAGCAGCTGCTACAAAATATGGAAAGTCTTACAAGAACATATGCTGCTCGTCTCTGTTTTTACTGAGATGAATCCATACTTCAGCAAAATATAATATTTAGTAACTGGAATGGGAGGCAGATTTTTTTTTAAGACTGTTTATATCTGGTGTTCTGTTTTAGACTTAACACAAATTTGCTTTTAAAATGTTTATGAGATTGCAGTTTGTATCAGATTACATGGTAAATATAAAGCCTGGTTTAAAAACAATATCTCTCAAGGAACTGAAGGAAATAACTAAGGGAAACAGGATTATAAATACATCAACCAAAAGCTAAAACAGTTTTTCAAGTATTACCTATAAAAAGATTAATTGATGGAAAAGCTCTAAATGATGTCATTCTCTCTGTCATGTGTCCAGAAAATACAGAATGTAAATTATTCAAAGTAATCCTCAAAATTATCTGTGTTATGAGAATTGCAATAGTGCTTGAAGATAACCAGATGATGGCAGATTCACTAATTCAAACAGAAACTGTCACTCTTACCTTCAGAACACCTTGGTCCATTATTGGGTGTTTTCTGAAAAGCAATGTTTCCAGTGCGGTTTCTACAATATTTTAAATACAAAGTCTTGATAAAAGCTTGGGATCCATAATGGTTGGAGGGTGGAGTAGAACTTATTTTGCCACCTTGATTTAAAGATTTTGGGTAAAGCTAACAGTAGAGCTATGGGGTTTTTTTAATTATTTATTCATTGTCTGGTGAAGTGAAAAGGTCATTAACTGAATGAACCTACCATATCTTGTAGACAGTTGCATGATCCAAGCTTTTCTGAGCAGTTGTGGAAGGAGAAAGGATGGCAGAAATGCCTAAACCTGAAAATTTGGGGCGTTTTGGTTGGTTGGTTTTGGGTTTTTTTTCAGACAAGAGAACAAAATATCAACTCCAGTGCATCAGGAAAGGAGAGTAGGACATTTTTTACTATGACTATGGTCTCACTTAAAATCAGGGGTAAAACTGTAGACTTCATTTTCCCTAAACAGACCCTGGGGGTGAAAGAGTAAGAGTAATGATACTAGTTCCCTTGCCTTTGGTGACTCGAGAAAAGCACAGCAAATACTGGCAAAAATATTTGCATGTAAAAGATTTGTTCCCTTAGATAGTCCTCTGGGCTATGTTCCACCTAAAGCCCTTGTGATGAACTTGAGGGGTTGTAACATCCAGTCAAATTCAGATTCTGAGACATAGCATGAGACCATGTGGGAAGAGATCCATGCCAGTGCACAATGTCACTGGTTGTGCAACTGCTAGAACTGATCAGTAATACTGTAGCTTCTGTTTTCTTCCCATCTTTCCTACTTGTAGATTGTAAAACATGAATACAGGCAGCTTATATGGATTCATATGTACTACAGGAGCACTCCCCTGTCAAAGTATGTATTTGTTTATTCATTCTTGATTTATCTATCTGTATTAAAATGGATAAAAAATCCAACACATGTTAGTAAGTGAGAAAAATTTTACTTTATCTAAAACTATTTGGTACTGTTTATATCAACTCATTCTGGAATCTGTGACCTGATCCATTTGTACACAACTCATCGTATTTAGCTTGGACAGAGTATGAGTGTGAAACTTCTGGCAGGCTGCATATAATCATGACATCATGAATTCATTTAGGGTCAGATGCAGCATTACTTTGTCCTCTCTGGAGCCAAGGTAGGTTAGATACAATTCACTATATGACTGTCTACTGTTTAATGCTGCAGGGCTTGTCCCATGGGAGCACATTTCCCCTGCCAAGAATAACAATGCAGTCCTTATCTAGTTGAGGCAATGACATATGCTTTGCTAGGTAATAGTGAATCCAACTTCATTTGTGCATAATTATGAGGATAGAGCTTATTAGAAGCGAAGAAATCTATTATTTTATCAGCTCTGACAATATGTCAAGAAAAAAACCAAAGGAGCAGACTTTTTATAAATGTGACAGTCTCTGAGAGGTGTTGTGGCAATGAAACTCCATGATAGATGGATATTATTTTTTAAAGTCTGCTATGATTTCTATTTATGTAAACAAAATGTGCAATGAAGACTAGTAAGTACATAAAACTTCCCTGAACACATAGCATTGATACTATTTTTATACTCTCAGATTTTTTTCTGGCTGGTTGGTTTTGGCTTTTTTTGGTTGTTTGTTTAGGTTTTTGTTTTGTTTTGTTTTGCTTGCTTTTTTATTTGTTATGTTTTGTTTTAATTCTGTGATTTTAAAAATTTATTTTGGAAGGAATTACTCTTATTTGATATTCATAATTAGGGCCCAATGAAAGTGCATTCCAGATGTCAGCACTTAATATATGTTCACTGTGAGAGAGTCAGCTCTATAACTGTGGAAATGAATTGAGATTTTAAAGCAACAAGCAGATAGACCTCACACATACAAGGATTCAGCCAACTTCAATGGGATGGGCATTGTGCTGATCTGTTTGCTGATCAGGAATATGACGCTACATGATACAAGAACCTAAAATATCACCTGGTATATCAAGCTATTATCTATGAGAATGAAAAAATGGAAAACAAAATTGCATATGAAACTGAAGTTTCATATGCAAAATTCTAGGAACAAAATCACTGTTACAAACTAAATGCTTGACTCTTTCTACTTTACATTGACCTAAAATCAATGTCTTCCAGAAAAGATGATGATGGATCTCCTACAGTCTTCACCCACAAACCTTGTGCACATTTCCAGAAATAAACTTTTGTTTATTATAATGATATAAGATTTTATTACCATTTAATTTGAATCTGTGCCAATGTTTCCATTAAATCCATTATTTATGGGAGCTTTCAAAATGAGATCTAAAAACTGGTCCAAAAAAGACAGTTTTCCCTGCTGGAACACCTTTTTAAGTTGTTGATGGTATCTTATATATCATACTCTAGTTCCACAGCACTTGTTCTCAAATTAATTTTGATGCCTTGGGTAACTAATTCTTTTTCTTCTCTACTCCTGGACTTCCCTGGATGATGGTCTTAAATCTTGTCATTAAACTTCCCATACAAGAAGGGCAGTGTAAAAGCATGTGCAGCCTAATCTCCTGCTGTGTGCTTAAATATGACACATTTTATGTGCTTCCACTTTATATGAATAAATTTCAGCCAAAGCAAGTAAGGATTTTAGTGGTGCTAATATACATTGTGAGCATGTGGCAATTACAGTATTTTCCATAAAAGCATCAAGTGGCTTATGTACTTCCTGTGACCATACAAGCCCTATAAACCCATTGTTGGGGGTCTTGCCCAGCAGGCATCCACAGCACACGGACTCATTCCAGTTCCCTTTATTAAACACCTACCTCCTGTAATTTCTTGCACATATTTGCTAATGACTTAAGTGAAAAAGACATGCAGTGTTTTATATGCAGAACAAACAAACAAGGAGTAGTGATTCCTGCTCTGAAAACTAAACCAGGGAGGTGTATGCTGGTGAGACAACACCACACTCACACACATACAAGAGCAGGAGAGAGAAAACTAAAGAATAAGTCATCTGACTGGGATTCCTTTGTAACAACTGTGCTGCTGCACATGGCTACAACAGTCCTTTACAAAGGCATTCTCACCCTCTCCTCTAACAGCTCCGATGCTTTGATTAGGCCTTGCTATTTTATTATGTGAAGGGATATTTGTGGCCCACATCCAAACTGTCCAGAAGCTCCAGACCATCTTTTTTTGTGTTGGGTGTAACCTGTGCAAAGATAAAGTGACAGTCACAAACCAAACACTTTTGGGATCTTAGAAAGTCTGTCCAGCTGCACTTTATTGGTTTCCCAGACCTTGGCTAGGAGGTGATAGTAGATGGTGATGGGTGCATACTCCCATATTTGGCAGGTATAACTGGGAGGCTGATTACTTCATGTTAACAGATGATGGTGTTGGTTCCTTTCACCTGGACATAAGGGAAGGCTGTGTGTGAACAGTCAATCCCTACCTAAGTGCCAGCAGAGCCATTTGTGTGACAAAGTGAACTGCTGTTATGTATTTATGCCTTTAAGGACAACCTGGCACACTGCATCTGAAGCTAGTGGGGCATATGCATTGCTGCTGAGGGATCCTGGTTTTCTTGCCTATCTTTGGAGAGCTTCAGGGACAGAGTCCCACAGAAGTTACAAACCAGAGCCAGGGTGGGAAGGAAAGAGGTGTTGCTCTGTGCTGTGCTTGGACATCACTATGGAAATTAAATCTGGAAGTTGTATTATTTTCCTCTGTGTCCCATTAATGATTGTTACTAGGCAGCTGCAGTGGTACCCAGCCTGTGTGGAGGCAGTTCCCACCGAAACCCCACAAGACTTTTAGACTGGAACATATGTAATCTGTTAGCACAAGAGGAGGGAAAAGGCTCCTAGCTGAAGGCAGCCATGCTGAACTCCAGCTGGATCTGTGGTTTTCTTCATAACTGATGGTGACTTTAATAGGAACACTGACAGATGCTTTATTTAAACTAGGGTAATCGAGAGCTACTGGAGCACATGAACAAGTATATCACAGCACTTCAGATGGGTGGTGTGGTGTGAAAAATAACAAGGACTGTGTAATCCCATGTTTTGTCTTAGTATTTTCATGTCGACCTTCTCATACACTTCCAAATCTTTCTACCTTGAGATCTCATTATGTAAGGGTCTTAAACAGGGAAGAGGTTAGATTGCCATCCCCAGTAATCCCATCCTGCAATTTAGAGCACTTTCAAGAAAGTTGTAAATAAAATGCATTTTCATCCATTAATGGTCTTTATAATTTAAATGGATATCTCTTCCATGCCATTGTTCAGTAGTGATTATTTCAGGTTATTTTATTGTTATTACCCTTTTAAACTAATATGTCAAACCAAAGAATCCAAAATACAGTCTTTGCCAAAAGCCACCCACTTGTTATTTTCCTACAGATTCTCAGACAGCTGTTAACACTCTATATTATTCTGCAGGAACATGTATTCATGCCACCATTTACATCCCTCTTGGCTTTGAGACTTATTTTCTTTCAGTGTATCCTGCAGGGAAGATCATCATGAATTCCTCTGTGAAACTGCTCTACAAAATACATCTCTGTGCCTGCAGGCCAAAGAAAGCAGTTTGCCCACTGGATTCCCAGCTATAGGCAGAGTTATGACCTTTTTTTTTCTTTCCTAACTATTTGAGCTAATTTTGCACTTTTGGACACGATGATACAGCTGTCACCTACTAGGAAAGAAAAGGGATATGTACTAGATCTAACAGTATACCTAGCCTCAAAACTTTAGTGGGAAGCTAAAAGCAATGTGATTCCTAAATTCTGTGTCTGGTGAATAGGATTTTCTCTTCAGCATTGTTTATTTGTCTACTTAGATACCCTTTCTTAACTGTGGAGCCTATTTCAAAGCACCTAATTCTCTGCACTCATGCTTTATAAAACATAAAGGTGCCTGGAAGGGCTTTATGAAATCTAGACTAGAAGTATGGGTCCCAGAATGTAAAACTCCTCTCATTTAGACAGTCTACCCACTCTTCTAGTCACTGATATACCACTGTTTTTTGTTGCATAACTTGCATTAGACAAAAGTGGTCTAAATATGCTGCTTGTGATTTTAAAGTTTACTCCCACTCTTTTATTTCATTTCTTTTTCATCCATGTTCTCTGATTGAAAATAAAATATTGGGAAAAAATGAAGAAGCTATCCATCACTGGGATTATCCCACATAAAATGTTTGACCTGAGCAATAAGAACACTGTGAAATTTATATTTCATGCTTTCTTTTGGCTAATACTTGTGAAAATTCTATCTTTTGATATTCTATATTGTCTGCTTTATAGGCCTACCTATGGTAACTGCACACAGCTTTCGATATATCACAATACCCTGCCACTAAGTAAACAGTTAAGACAATTTCTATCTCTGAGAGGACCAAATAAACCAACTGAAATCAAAAAGCTTGTTGTGAAATACATTTCTAATTAGCGAGCTAAAAGACCAAAGTAGAAATTAGTTAAGCAGCTCTCTATTTATTGATTTTTACAAACAAAATATAAATACTAAACCAGTAAAACTTATCTGTGCATATATAAATATGCATATCAGCATTCAGGTATGACTTGTTTCCTGCAAGTCTGTCATTAATTTGTTAGATGTACCTTTCCATTAAGATGCATTTATCTTTGAACTGTTCCTCCCTCTCTTCCATCCCTCATTCCTAGGTTAAAGCTCCCTCAGAGAGGAGAAGGGGCAATTTTCCCAATTATTTTGCTTAGATTACTTTTTATTTTATTGATTAGGGAAGCATCTGCCATATGTCAGAAATGCATTTCATCTGAAAAAGATTTCTTTAGCAAAATAACATTCATGTGATGGCAATGAGCTATAAGATGGAATAAAGACACCATATGTATCATTATATGTTGAGGGGAGTATCCTAACACCACAGTGTTAAAAAGCATAGATCTGTAAAAGATCCAGGCATTCACAACACGACATCTGTTGCTTGTAGTCAATATCAAAGCCAAAGTAAATTAAAAATGTGTGTCACTAGATGCTATGGTTAAAATCTTAACCAAGTTTTGCTCTACTTGTCAGTGATGAATTTCACCATGTTCTTGGTTCAATATGCTGTATATGCTGTATTTTTAGTGCCGTAATCTGCTTAGAGCTTGGTTTGCTTCAGCTGGAAAAAGTGGCTTCAGGTTTACAGTAATGACATGTCTTTGCTAGTCTTCTTCCCACCCCCCAAAATGTTAAAACATTTTTCACAGCCTTAGAGATTTGCAAGAGATTTCCACATAAAATGAATCCCTTGTATGGTAATTAATATGCATCACATATGCAACATCCTGTTTTAAAGATATGGAAAGTAAAGTGACAAGTTTTAAAGATATGTGTGTTGTGTTTTAAGATATATGTGCTTTAAAGGTATGGATAGTAAAGTGGTCTGTTATGCCTATGAATAGTGATGTAGTCAGCTGTTCTTGCTCCTGAACCAGAAAAGATTTCTGCTAACTTGTAGATGCTTTTCATGAGTAGGAAGAAGAGCATGTGCAAAAGCTGAAAGTGACAGAGCTGGGGATAAACTTAAGGAGTAAACAAAAATAACCAAGTCTTAGTAACACAAAATTGTGGCTTCATAAATAGTAACTAGTGTAGAAGAAAAAATATGAAATTACTGTGGCACAATACTTAGCTTCCATCATAGTTTGGTTTTCTGTAAATATATTACATGTCAAATCTGTACCAGCACTGCTGGTATGAATAAAATCAAGAGGCATAGTAATATGGATAGAATATTACTCTAAATATATAAGTTTACCTGTTTAAAATCCTTATGACCAGAATATTCATAGACCATGCTGTGGAATTAATACACTATGGTAGGTACAGCATTTTAGTCTTTAAAACAAAATTCATGGTATCTTATATTTAAGAAAATACGGTAGTTGGATGTGTGTTTTGCACCCTATGGTGCAAAGAAGGTTCAGCATAAAGTTTTCCTAAAGGCTCTGTTGAGAATATTCTAACACAGCAGCAGAAAGAGAAAAATAAACAAATTACTGTCCTCGTTTAACTTAAAAAAAAAAAACAAAACAAAAAAACCCAACCAAACAGACAAACAAACAAAAACCCAACAACGCTGTTTGTTCACATCTGCATGTCATGGTTTGGATCCAGACTGGAAGCAAAAGTGTTGAAATATCATGCGAGTGGCTGTCAGTTAGAAGGAGAAAGGCTCATTTCCAGTACATCTGGGTCCTTGGGCTAAACCCAATACTGTTGAGCTCCTCTCTGCCCCAGTTACTGTTCCTGCAAAAGAGCTGGTCATCAGAGAACACTGGACAGCAACATACTGAACTGTAGCAGATGCAAGGTGATGTCTTAGACTTGCTTACATTAGTAAGGGAACTAATTTAACCTCTGGGTTTACAGACACCTTGCACTTCATTTGTTTTAATTTTGATGTTTCATTTTCATTGCACTGCTGTGGCAAGTAAAGCAACACAATTAGAAAAAAAAGCTCTTTGGTTTTGGAAATCCCCTTAAGAAAAGACATACATGATGAAGGGTGTCATATCTTTCAGAAAGGGTGTGTGCCTGCACTTAATTTTCTATACAATCTGCAGCTTAACAAATGTGCCAGGTTCTGCTTTGAGGGCGTTTGTAATGCTGTGATTTATGCAAAAGATGATACTAGTCTTCACAAAATGCACTAGGATGTACAAATGTACATCAAGAAGTGTGAGCAGGTGTAAGAGTTCAAGTACAAATCCAAAGCTGGTCTGGTTGCAGTAAAAGTGTCTTTTTCAATTCAGCTCCTAACCTGCATGATACATCTAGCAGGGATAACAGATCTGTCATCTTGGACTATTGCCTGTTTAGTTAAGTGGTTTTGCATAACGTGGAAACATAGAAATGTCTGGGTTGGAAGGGACCTCTAGAGGTCATCTAGTCCAACCCCCCTGCTGAGAGCAGGGGCATCCTCAACTAGAGGAGGCTGCTCAGATCTTCCTCAAGACCCATCTTGAATGTCTCCAGGGATAGGGCCTCAACCACCTCCCTGGGCAACCCATTCAACTTCTCCGCCACTCTCGTGGGAAAGAACTTCCTCCTTATTTCTAATCTAAATCCACTCCTTTCTAATGTAAAACCATTACCCCTCCTCCTTTTGCTACAGGCCTTTGTAAACAGGCCCTCTTCAGTCTTTTTATAAGCTCTCTTCAGGTACTGGAAGGTCTCTATTAGGTCTCCCCTGAGCCTTCTCTTCTCCAGGCTGAACAATCCCAGCTCCCTCAGCCTGTCCTCGTAGGAGAGGTGCTCCAGACCCCTGATCATCTTCATGTCCCTCCTCTGGACCCACTCCATCAGGTCCATGTCCTTCTTGTGCTGAGGGCTCCAGAGCTGGATGCAGTATTCCAGGCGAGGTCTGACCAGAACAGAGTAGAGAGGTAGAATCACCTCTTTCTATCTGCTAGCCACACTTCTTTTGTTGCAGACCAGGATGCAATTGGCCTTCTGGGCTGTAAGCACACACTGGCTGCTCATGTCCAGCTTCCCATTTACCAGCACCCACAAGTCCTTTTATGCAGGGCTGCTTTCTACCGCCACCTCCCCCAGTCTGTTTTGATAGTGGGAATTGTTCCAGCCCAGGTGCAGGACCCTGCACTTGCTCTTGTTGAACTTCATGAGGTTCACCTGGGCCCACCTCTCCATCTTGTCCAGGTCCCTCTGGATGACATTCACAAACTTGGTGCTGGTGCACTTGATCCCATTGCTTATGTCATTGATAAAAATAATAATACTTTTTTTTGTATTTGACCTTTGATTTATTCTATTATCTGTACCATTGGCTTGCATTTATTTTCCCTTTCCCACTCTCTTAATTTACAACCCTGCTACCTACAGCTGCTTTCCATTCAGATGCCTCACATATAGTAGTGGTGTCTCACAGAACTTCATTGTCTCTCTCCATAGATATGCGTGTAAGTTTCCAGTGACTGACTAGTTAAATTTCAGTCTTGGAACTTTCTTAATCTATGATTTGAAACTGAAGTGTATGAATTCAGGATGCTGTCCAATCTGTAGATTTGAAGAACACTGAGAAAAACAAGCCAACATGGTGTTTCAGTTGTCTGAGTTGTTTCTTTTTATTATTATTATTTATTTAGTGGTCTAAAAATGAAGAGAAGTTTTAAATATTACCTTTTTCAGTTTCCTTGTCAACACTTAAAACTTGTTGTTTCCAAGGAAGTGCATGAAAGGGAGCCCTCAAGCTTTCACAAAGGTCCTTCACTACAACAAAGACCTCAGTGTATAAACTTCTTTACAAAGTCAGGTCTGTACTTCCAGTGGAGAAATTACTGTCTACAGAGAAGATATTAGAATAAGAGTGGAAAGACAGTGGAGTGATTTTTACACATGTCAAGGCAGATTCACATCAGAGTTGATTATATGGCTATCTGTCTTTTTGGAATGAATGTACAAGTTTAATTACATAGCTTGGAGCTATATAAAGTTGTATATTCTACTGCATGCTTACTAATGTCAGTAAAAACAAGATCTTGGGCACACAACTGTTTTTAAGAAAAGCTGCAAGTTTTAACGTAAAACCTGACATTGTATTCCTTCCTGGACAGTTTTGTATTCTAAATGCATTGTGAAATTGGATGAATTAAGGCGGATAGGGCACTGGTAAGTAAAAGAATCTCAAAAAACAAAGAAACAAACAAACTATACCTTCAAAATATGGAAAACCTTTTGCGAAAATTTCACCTGTTTGGTTGCTTAATGAGGAATTATGTACATTGCTGGGTATTGCCTGGATTGCGTAGGTCGTTACCTTCATAGGGCATGAAAGTTACCAGGTAAGGACAAGAGTCCTTACTCAGTTGTGCTTCACATAAAGCAGGCCAGCTGCTCTAGTAGCCATCAGTAGATAACCATATTCTACCATCAGTATGGCGGAAACCAGAGAAAAAAACACAATGAATGCTAAAAGGCTGTGCTGTGAACAGCTTTACCTATCAGCTTGAGTCTGTAGTAGAAGAATAATGAAAATTGTGGCTATGTGACATTATTCACTGTTTCCCTTTTGTTCATGTTCCATCATAGTATTTCTTATTCATGGCCTGCCTCAAGTTTGCGTTCTTAGCATTTCACTGTATTCGTTTTGAAAGCTCAAAGGATTTAGATTTTTCTTTAGTATAAAACAACTGTTTTCTTTGAACATTGTTGGAGTCCTGTGAAATCATTTCCACCAGTGCTCAATGTGGTTAAGGTTTATTTCTTTAGAAAATTAAATAACTGACAAATTTAAATGACCAATGGTAATTTGGTACATACCCAAAAATAGCTTAGGTTTACATTTTTGCTCGTTTGTGCAAATTACGGTCATGATAATCCTCCAGTATATCATCACAGATATGTTATTTGCTAACCTTCCAGAAGCTTTGCTGTTATTGTCAAATCAGAGAATGCTTTTGATTGGATGGGAACTTAAGATCATAGAATGTTAGAATCATAGAATGCCTTGGGTTGAAGGGACCTCTAAAGGTGATCTAGTCCACCTCCCCCTGCCGTAAGCAGGGACACCCTCAACTAGATCAAGTTGCTCAGACACTCATCAAGACTGACCTTGATCTCTCCAGTGATGGGGCCTCCACCACCTCCCTGGGCGACATGTTCCAGTGTTCCACCACTCTCATAGTAAAGAACTTCTTCCTAATGTCCAGTCTAACTCTCCCCTACTCTAGTTTGAAACCATTGGCTCTCATCCTATTGCTACATGCCCTTGTAAACAGTCCCTCCACAGCTTTCTTCTAGGCCCCCTTCAGGTACTACCACCTCTCTGGGCAACTTGTTCCAGTGTTTCACCACCATAATTGTATTTTCTTTTTTCTTATATCTAGTCTAATTCCACCTTCTTTTAGTTTAAAACCATTACCTCTTGTCCTGTTGCAGCAGGTCTTGCTAATAAGATTGATCCCATTTTTATAGGTTCCATTTAAGTATTGAAAGGCTGCAATAAGGTCTCCCCCAGAGACCTGCTTCAGGCTAAACAACTCCAACACCCTCAGACTCTCTTCACAGGACAAGTGCTCCATTTTTATGCTCTCCTCTGGACTCACTTCAACAGATTCATGTCTTTCTTGTGCTAAGGACCTCAGAGCTGGACACTCCAGGTGGTGTCTCACCACAGTATAGAGGAGGAGAATTACCTCCCTGTCACCTGCAAGTCATACTTCTTTTGATGCAGTCCAGGATACAGTTGGCCTTCCGGGCTGTGAGCCCGTGAGCTCTCATTGTGAGCTCATGTCCAGGTTTTCTTTACCAGTACCCTCAAGTCCTTCTCCACAGGGCTGCTCTCAATCAATCCCTTTATTCTCCAGATGTTATTGATAACAGGAATTGC
>VWZY01008591.1:765769-801606 GCA_013399075.1 Chloroceryle aenea | reverse complement strand
CCCCCCCCCCCCAATCAATTCCTTTTCTTGCACTAGTGATGGTGGCCACAGTTTCAAAAACCACACTCCCTTTGAGCAGCAGCTGAGAGGCATTAATTTGTAAGAGTTTCTAAACCTTGTTGAGTTCTGAGGTAACACTTGGAGTTTTTAATTTAATCCTTTTTCTGAAATTTATGAGGAATACTTCAAACATAACTTACTGGACAGTTCCTTTCAGCAAGGAAACTTTAGAAACCTTGACATTTCTCAGTACTCTGTTGAAGTAATGTGATATTTTGTTAGTTTTATTCCTTATTCTTCTGAAAAGATGGAAGTCACAATAAATTTGAGATCCAAATGTAACAAATCTACATTACTCAGAGAGAAAGACCAAAATACATACAAGAAATAAGAATTTTTCCCTATCAGGGTGACTATTTTGAACTATTTGTGCATTAATATATTTTCAGTTGTGAACAATTCATATTATGATTAATTGACTACATAAGTTTAATGTAGGTTTAAACTTCATTAGGGTTTTTTTTATTAGCTTCAGTAACATCATGTCCTTGTGCCATTCATCTTTCTTGTGTAACACACTTCACAGTCTCAGGGTTTAGATATACATGTGGTGGGGTTTTTGTTTCTGCTTGCAAGCAGAAGAAAGTTTGTTATTTCAGATTGTTGATTGATGTGATGAACTTCTGTACTATTTAGACACGACTTGTCCAATTCATATTTATCAATTCTGGTGAGTGATTTTGATTTCCTTTAAACCATGTTAAACTACACTAATCTCAAAATCATTAATCTCATAATACTCTTAGAGTAAAATGATGGCCCCACTGAATTTAGTAGAAAAACTCTAAATGAAACCAAGAGTTGTAATAGCTGGAAGAAGAAAAAATACCTCATTAAGTGGAATAATTTAAAATTTTATTCCAGCTTGAATATGCTCCAGGGAAATCCCACAGTGCTGGCTTGTTAACTAAGTGTCTGGGGTCACTAGCCTGCTTTCCAAGTGTTGTGTCAGACCTCTGTAGCAGAGACAGTTGGGACTCCCACTGCTCTGTGGCAGTGAGAATGGGTGCCCTGGAGCAACTGGGCTGCTGCGGATCCATAAGCCTTGGAGAACTCAGGCAACTGCTCCAGAATTTGATATCCCTATAGCTAGTAGTCATGCATGAGGAACTTCAACAGCTTTCTACAGATGCATACAAAGATTCATGGATAGTGTTCCTTTCATTTGCCTAATGTTTGCACTTCAGATAGCAAGTCAGCATTTTTTAACATAATCTTGTTTCACTAAACACTAAGGCCAGGTCTTATTCTAGCAAGCATCTTGAGTGAACATTTCTGATGATCTTTTTACAACAGTCAGAGTATATTAAAGCCTGAGCTCTTTCATATTTAATCAAAGGCAGCTACTGATATGTTTATCTTCAATTTTATTTTTTTTTCTTCTTAATTTGTGATAATTGGATTGTGATGATATATGCATACAAAATTTGTTGTAGAGTGCATTATTGGAGTTCAAATACTGGAGGCTAATGTTGAGGAAGGGTATGGAGATTTAGTTCAAACCACTCACAAATGTGAAGTCACTGAACAGGAAATAAGCTGAGTTTTAGTGTGCCTAGATTGCTCTCACTGCTTTATTGGGCATCTTAAGCTCAGGTTCACAGACAAGAACATTACACGGCAGTCACATTGTCTGAAAACTGTTTAGATAAAGGCTTTAATATTTTTAAAAAGAGCCATCACTGTTGGATAATGACTCTCTCTTGAGACTCTGAAGAACCATTACTATATAACAATATTGCGATGGCATTATATAGAACTATAATAGAACTATTAAAATAATAACTCTTCCCACAGATCATCAAGCATTGCATATATTCAGTAGTTTAACTACTTCTGCCATAGCTCAAAATATTTGTTTATATTGCTTCCTGCCAATTAATACTTCAAGCACCATTTACTTTTATAACTTTTAAGACTTTCAGCTGTATATTAAATAAAAATGCTTATGGTACAATTTCCAGAAGAGCAATGACATATTATAAACATTGTATAATTCCTTATTCAATTCATATATAATTCATCATGAAAAAGTATTCCTTTCTTTAAAAGTTAAAAATAATTTGAACATGTGACCTTTTCCTTTAAATTTGAAAATGCGCTCCTTTTCCTCTTTCCCTTTCCATTCCACTTCTGCTTTCCCTTTCCCTTTCCCTTCCCATCCCAGTCCCCCTCTCTTCCTTTTCTGTCTTTTTGACTCAGGCCCAGCATGAGAATGAAAACCATATACTTCATCCAAATTCAGCTGCTAACAGGAAGAACTTGAAATCTTGCAAAAGTCTGCTCTGCTGAGTTGTGGCATAACAAAATTAATTGAGACACAGATATTAGTGTAAAGGAAATTTTTATACTTGTACCTATTTAAACAAAAGTGTTGGTGTGTTCCTCAACAGGATAAAATAGTTCAACTCTTTAGTCAGATAAGACTCTTTCATATCACAGTCATGATGGATGGAGATATTGAAAGAAGCCAAGGAAAAAAACATGAACACTCAACTTGGAAGGAAATTTAGAACTCAGTTCAGTGTCATAAATACTTCTGAGCAATGTTATGTATGAAATCATTTTTGTATTGACTTAAAGAGACAGCTTATGCATTTTTAAAAAGTCAGTAAAACATGTAACATCATGCAGTACATATGCAAATGAATCTGTATTTTTTTCAGGTTTTTTCCCTAGTGTATCCAGAGTAAAGTTTTACTGTATAACTCTCATTTTCACTTCTGATTTCACTTGCTTGGAAGACAAAGAGGATTAGAAAATTTATGCGCCTTCAAGGCAAATAGAGGATTTTTCTTTTAGAATCCTCCATGGCAATAGATAAAATATCTGGATAATTTAGCACACCATGAAATCATAGAGAAAGAGAGGAAAGGTTATCATAACCGAAGTATTATTTATGAAGATACAACTTTTGTCTCACTTCCTGTAGTTAACTGGGACACTAATAGAATTTTAGTGAATTTTCCTGACTTATGTGAATTTTTCTGAGTTACACACAGCCTAGTGCCAGTTCACTTTTTGCTGTCACTTCAAAGAGACTAGACTTCGGTGAGCATCAGGAAGGAAACATATTGAACTCAGGCTTTTCAAAATAAATACTTCTGGAAATCTATGAACATCAGTGAAGGCATGGACTCTGGAGTAAATGTTGCAAACACTGCCTTAAATTGTCAGAAAATAACAATAGTTGAATGAAGAGCAGAAAACCAAGATTGATAGAAAATAGCATGTCAATTATGTGTATTCTTCTGGAAGAAATGTGAAGGACAGAAAGTTCCATTTTCTAAACATATTCTGAGACAGAAACAAATGAGCTAAGCTCCCTCCCTTCAAGAAAAGAGTGATTTCAAACTCATTTTCAAATATATGCTCCTTGTCTTTCATTCTGCATTTAAGTCCAAATGCAGATGTGATTTCTGATGACTAAGTTGTGTGATTTGGTTAGAATATAATTTTTTGAAGATTAAATGTTCTGTTTGAAAAATGTCTATATTGTCATCACGAGTGTTTTGGAGTACTTCCCTGATACTCCACTTAGGACACCAGCACATGCATCTACCTCTATTTTTCAACTATTCTCTCAATTTACAAAATTACCACATTAAAACTGTCCATGAGGTATTTTAAAGGGAATCCAGAGTATTTTGGCGAATCTAAAGTAATCATTACTTTATTATATATGCCAGTAGAAATTAGTTCTATCATCTATACATTCAGCATCTGAAAAAAGACTGAATCCATTTCTTCTTGACTTCTTTGATTCTGATACATTTTGCTGCATGAACTTGTAATGTGACTTTTCTAGAAAACTAGTGCACCAAATATCATGATTATGCTAAAAATTAGCTCAAGAGATTACTTGAATAAAACACAGATTTATCAGTCTTGAATATTCATCTATTTCGTTGACATCTAGGTGAACAAAGGGGGAAGCCCAGACACCTCAGTAGAATTTAATGTAACCCCTTTTTTAAAAAAAAAAATAAAAATAATCATTTGCTTAAGAGGTACAATTTTTGTTTTAATTTATATCTCCATGTTGTAATGAACTATTTGGTATTTTAATTGTTTGTCTTTTCTCTTTTTTTTTTTTCCCCATGGCTGATATTGAAATATTTAACCTAGTTTTTAATACAGATGAAAACATGTAGCCTTAAACACTGTTGAATGGAATGGACCTTAAGAATAGCAAGAAAAAGTCTTTCAATTTTTCATTATTTGTTGCACATGGGAACCAATTCTTTGCCTGAAAAAAAACCCAACCCAAACCAAACTGGTTATTTATAACAAAAATATGAAAATATTTTGATTAGAAATATTAGAAAATAAGCAAAAGATGTAATTCAATTAAAGCTGGGAACATTCATTGTGCTTAAGAGAATTCTAAAAGTTCATACATTGCTATGATTTTGTCTAAAGCCTCTATTTGTTTCAGTTTGAAATATTAGTAATTTTGAGTATTGTATAGTGTATATTATATGCCTGATCCTTAAACTTCCCTCACATTTATTATTCTAGTTACTATTTTAATACCTTTGTGAAACTTGTAACAGTATTTCATATTTCCTGTATGTTACCACTAGTTCTTATTTACTACCCAAGGTGTGATACTAAAGAATTTCTTAAACATTTCTTATCTAAATTGAGTCAATTCTTTGCCATCATTTTCAAAATTTTATGAGACAAGTATGTACTTTTATTACAACCATGCATGAAACTTACCAAACCGAATTGGCTTATCTCTTCAAAAGCATACATGCTAAATCCCAAACTCAGCTAAGTTTTTGAATGTGTTTTACTTCCATCTGGAAAAAAGCATTTGAGTACTTGTGACTTGGTTATTTATAGAATGTTGTTTTCTAGTCAGGCTGGAAGTTGCAACAGAAATGTTTTTAAGACTGTGACTCATTGGAGCTTGTTGAGTCACAGGTAATAAACAGGATACTGCCAATATTGTACAACATTTACTCTTAAAGTAACATTTTAAAAAAAAGTTTTCCTTCTTTAAAGGAAAGAGATTGACATATGTTCAGAAAAAGGAGGCAATTGTCCCAGTGAAGTAAGGTGGTGGGTTTTTTCTGCTATGCTGATAACAGAATAGTCTATAAATATACAAAGGACACATCAGATTTTTATTCTGGATCAAATAAAGGTTTTACCTCATAATGGCTTGTGTTATAGAACTTTCTTTCTAGTGTCTACACAGGCCAACAAATCCTACTGCATCTGTGGCCTCTATATAGTTAGTGTAAAGAAATATGAGATTGAGGCTCAAGAATATTCAGCTCTTCATTCTGACAGAAATAATAAATAGTCATATTTGACTATTATAGCAGCTGAAGTCCTTATAATTAATAATATTGTTGCTTTTTACTCCTGTAGATTCTGAACTACTTTGTGTATAACTGGGAAACTGTTAGGGTTATGATTTTGTATTTCTGACGTTTCCAGTGATAACAATATCATTTAACATTTCTTTTGAATCAAAAGTTAATATGCAGTATATATGCAGGTTTGGTGCTTATACCTCAGAAATGGAAGACTTTAAATGTTAGGCCTTTAATATTAATCAATATTGTATCAATTTTTTCTTTGGTAATTATTCTGTCAGCAACAGAAGACATCTGTCAACAGTAAAATAATTTTTCTTGGAACTGAGCTCCACTGTGTTTGTAAAGGTAGACATTATTGCTGACTTATTCTATACTAACACTAATGCCAGTAAAAAATGGTATTTTGAAGTAATGAAATAAATTGTGATGGCTAAATTTTTTAAAATCATCAGAGTTCTTAGATTTTCCTAGTGCTAGATTCAGTTCAAGGTTTAATAAAATGTACTTCAAAGATGTCATATTTAAATTCTTTTTATGTAGTGCTAGTATAACTCCAGTAGAAAATGGTTAACCGTATTCATTAAAAAAATGTTTTAATTAGTATTTGACAACACAGGCAAAATTACATCAAGCATTCAGAGTGTTTGCTCAGCTGACAATAATGCTATTCCAAGTTGTTTAGGTGGCCTACCTAGTAATCAGAGTTGATTATTATGTCCAAAATAGACTTGCTATGTCACCTGCCCATTAGACAAAATATATCTGATGTAAGCTTTAGTTTGAATTATCACTTACCCGGCAGCGTAAAAATAGAGTGATTTATTAGGATTGTATTTTAGAAGAAAGTCTATTAGGACTTCTACTTTTTTTTTTTTTTCTTTTAATTAAGAGAGGTCTTAAAAATCAAAATTGCTTCTCTTTCTAAGATCTTTTGAAGTTTTGCAAGGAATAACATTCCCTTAATGAAATTGACATATCATTCTTTTCCATTCTTTTTCCATAGTCCCCAGTTCATTTCCATGGGTCATCCTACAAGACACAGTAACAGTAACATGCTCACGGTTTCCCCTTTGTGATGATCTCATTTATTTAAATGTTTTTGAGAGCCCATTCAGTGTCTGAAACCTGACTGTTCCTTGAGCTTTTTACAATACTTTGTCTCTTACATGGTTAATGGGGACACTTCAGGGTTGGATGGGAAAATATCAGAAGCTTAGTTTGTATAACTCAGAGTTGTGATGCTTCTATTAAAAGTCTTGTTATTACTAAAACTGTATTGCAGAGATGACGTGACTGCATAAATAACCCTGACCATGAATCTTGGCTAGATTAGCATTCACCTGGAATCTTTAATAGCAACAAAACCACCTCCGTGGTTTCTATTCACATTCTGAAAGAACTGCATCCCTTTAAATTATGGAAGTGCTTTCACAGGAAGAGCATTTTCCCTCCTTTGTCCATTCTGGACTCTTAATAATATTTTGTTAGTATTGAATGATACTTCCATTATGTGCCTAAGAAATATTAATTTCCAGACATTTTAGCCTACAAGGCAGCGAAATTATGGGAGATTACAACAGGCATATCATGCTCCAGTTTACCCAGAGATAAACTCTACTCAGCCTACATGAAAACGTTTTTCCCAAATTTCTTTGAGATTTTGCCTAAACTTCATAAAACATGCATCACATTTTCTCATAAATCCAGTTCTTCACCTTCACCACTTTGAAATCCAAAATGGAATATCTTTTAACCTAAATAGAGCCAAGCCAATTAAATCTCTTAGAGGCTATATATTGCAATTGTAGATACTAGAAGAGACAAGCATCCCACGTGTCCCCAGACCTATGCAACCAGATGTCAAAAGTCAGGAAGATGCACTATTAGTCAAATGAGTGTCATGATATCACATTAGTAGCAATCCCACCAGGGCACCTGCAGCCTTTGCTTTGAAGAGGGAAGCTGTACTTTGTAGTCACTTGATATAGCAAGCGATAGTGTTTTCCAGTGTAAAAATGACTATTTATTTTTTAATTACACACAACCCTTTCTAATAGTTTAGGGTAGGTACAGGTAAGAGAACAGAAAGCCAAGATAAATGTCAGACTCATTGCTGTATCCCGCAGCCCACCATCTTTTTGCACTTCAGATTGAAGAATGTGCTTGGCCCGCCCTTTGACAGAAAAAAAAGGAAAGGAGAGGTATTGTAATCACCTCAGTGCATACTTGGGACAGGGTGGTAGCGGACTACCTAACAGTTATGACCTCAAAAGAGACTGGACAGAATATTCTCAGTGTGATATTTTTGATCTCATGGTATGCTCAGATGCCAAGAGTCCACAACACATCTTAGAATGATGGTCACCATAAGGTAAATAATTGTTTCTTTGAATATTTTATAATGTCATATAAGTATCAAATCTGATTTCACTTACACAAGCATAACTTGATTTTGGAATGAGATCAGATTTTGATCCAAAATCCAGACAGCAATCATGCTATCAGTTACAGATGAAAATTGAAACCTACAAGATATAGACACATAAAGTACAGATCTCAGCTATCATCTTGATGTTCATATTTGTATGGATGTTTTAGCCTTTGAGAGAAAGGCAAGCAAATAATTTGTCTAAACTTTGAGGTCACATGTAGGACACAATTTCCTTTTACTTGAGAGGATCAGTGTACAAATAAGAAAAATGTGAACAGACCAGAATGAAAAACTTCTATGCTATTTCTGCACTGAGATGTGTGAGTGTACTACTTTTAAACCTCAGGAAATTGTATCAGGTGGAGAGGCAGGGGGAAGGAGAGTCACTTTATCTGTATTTCAGTGTTCAAGGATAAACTGCATAAATGCTTTCCAGAGGTCAGACTAAAAGTTGTAAGACAACCTTTGCTCAGATACTACTGCTTAAAATCAGAAAGAGAATTTACTAAAGGCAAAAACTACACATTGGTTTTGTTTATTTTTTTATGGTTATATAGCAATAGAAGTAGCCAAGAGTCACATATGCCTTTAATGATAACCTTTCAGGATGGAATGTAGTCTTCTTTCAAATGTTTCATGATCTACATTACTAAGTCTTGCATTTACCAAACCTTTATCTTGAAATAGGACAAGCTACAGCCCATTCAAAATTTCATTATGTAAAGTTTTGCTAGTAGCAACAAAAATGCATGAGTTGGCTAAAAAATCACAACTAAGTTTAGATTCTGAAACCTACACTTTGCCTAAGAAAGTTTGGCTTTGAATTCTCCTTTTCATTTTATTTCTACTTCTTATTAACACATGATTATAATTTTATTTATAATAGTGATTGAAGGGTATCCTAACTTAATCCAGTAACATATGTGCAAAAATCTTAAAGCACAGTACTGTATTATTTTCTTATAAAAAATATTTACTTATGTAGGTGCATATTTTAAATGGTTTATACATTTTTATCTGTAACTTAAATTTCATTCTGCATATCCAAAGATCCAACCTATGATTGCATGTATAATATGCAACACAAAACATCACATGTAACTCTGAAATTCAAATGAATTCAGAAGATGCAAAGTCAGGCCCAAGTATGTCAAAGTGTAGGTTTTAGATTAGTATTCAGTCTGTCCTGGTTTGGGTGAAAACAGGACTAATTCTGTTCAGTGATTTTACTTTTCAGTTCAGTACTTCTAATTAACAGCACTTTCTGAAGTTAGAAGCATGTTTTTGCAGTGTCTACTGCCAGCAGTGATAAAAAACCATGTTTAGAGTTACTACCAAGAATTGGTATGCAGACCAAGGCCACTGCTGGATGGTGTGTACCATCCCATGGGGGGGTGTAGAAAGGAAAAGACCGCACCTAGGAAGGAGTGGACAGGACAGATAACCCCCAGCTGAATGAGGTATTCCACCCCATATACGCCATTATTATTATTGTTCGGTAGCAAGCAGAGGGATCCAGGAGGGTCTTTTGGGCNATTTTAAGGGAAATTGATTGGCAACATCTAGTGGGAAATGTTTAATTAGTGAAGAACTGAAGTGAGATGAGGTTATGTGAAAGATACACTTTTTTATTTTAAGGGAAATTGATTGGCAACATCTAGTGGGAAATGTTTAATTAGTGAAGAACTGAAGTGAGATGAGGTTATGTGAAAGATACACTTTTTTATTTTTTAAAAGGCAAGGGAAATATCAGCAAGTATTCTGAAAATCACTGAATTGCAGTGCAAGATGGGATATCAAGGTATCTTCTGGTCCATCCCATTGTCTTGGCTGCAGGAATTCAAGAGGTATTTAGATTGCATTTAAAGATATTTTGTAAGAGAATTTTACAGCATCTCCAATGAGTCTGTTCAATTGCTTCATAATAATTACTTTGAGAATACTGTCATTTAACCTTTTTTCCTTAGGTCTGCATCGAATATCTCTTACTACAATTTATGTCTATTATCCTAAATCCTATTTCCTTTAAACATGGAGAACACCTTATTCTTTTTCTTCTTGCAATGTGCTTTTACATACTTGAAAAACAGTTGTGATGACCCTCCTCCTGAGCACAATCTTTTCTCATTACCTTGTTCTTGCTCCCTTCATATCACTGTGATTTTTTATTATTCCTTACTTGTCTTTGCACAGAAATATACAGACCATTCCAATCTGTTTTCATCAGTAATGATGAAAAACATAATTTTTATTCCATTGCTTGCCTGTAACTTCTAGGTTCTCAAATGGCAAGAGTTTAGCAGTGAAGGGATAAAGCTGATTGAAAACACTTGGTGACACAGGTCTTTATGCCTATTCATTCATATTACTTATAATTACTCTCTAGTCTACAGTATTTTTCCTCCCTATTGCAAAGCCACTCCTGATGTGGCCTGACCTCCACCATAGATTCTACAACTTTCATTTATTCACTTCTTTAAACTATGGAGTTCTTTCACTTCCACGTGTGTTTAAAAGAGCCACAGCCACCTTCTTGCCTTCTCTGAAGATTTCTTTTATACTTAATTGTGTTTTAAAATAACTTTTCTTGTTTCTCTGTCAGTTCATAATGTATTCAAAACTAGGAGGGCCACAAACACACTTCATAGAATATGTATATACATAGGGTGTACAGAGTTTAACTCTGCTACAGTATTATGTGGGTTTCATCTGAAGTGGGACTCACTTGTAAAGAGAGTTGGGGAACAAAGCAGGAAACTGAGAGATCTGTAGTTTCTATTGACTCACACACAACAACAGTTTATATTTTTGTGTCACTTACTTCCTACAATGAAGAACACTTCTTGACAAAGAACTCAAAAGTACCTCCCTAAGTACCTCCCAATCCTACAAAAGACATGTAATATGTTATTCATCTCCAGACTTTTCCTCAAAACTTATACACAAGGAAAATGAAGAATTCAAATACCATACCTCTGAAGTCCTGACTGGATATACACAAGAATCCTCAGTGTCAGCTGAGGTTTGTGTTTTGCTCTTTTGATCCTGCAGTTTCCTGAATACAGGGACTTCTGCAAAACAGCAAAGCTGTAGATCACCTTCCACTATGTATCTGTGGCCCAGCTGTTGAAGAAAGGAGAGATGTCTCTCTGAAGCTCACTTCCTTTTTGCTCTGAGTACCATTTTTTTTTAAGAAATCTTTAGACAGCTTGTACTACAACAATTCTTTTTGGCATGCCTCTTCTGAACAGCATTTGAGCTTTACTGACAAATTTACTTCACTTTTGGAGTCTTGAACATGCAGTCACTCTTGGGGAAGCCCCAGCTAAACAACTGGCATTTAATTTTCTTGGCAATTGAGAGCTCTATATTCTGAGACAGGCTTCAGTATTTTACTGAAGGTCATGAGCTGCCCTTTATTGGAAACGTAATGCAAATGCTAGACTGTAAAATTCTGTTTGTTAATTATATAAAATATTTGTTTATTTCATTTCAGTGAATTAGAATGTGGGAAGGAGAGAGCTTCTTCCAGTGTTATGTGAGAATTTGTATTGGAGAGTATGGCCTATTAAATTATCTCAGTTTAAAGGCAAGTGAAGTTTGCTCTTCTCTTCTTTCCTTTGGAAAATATATTGTAATCTCTACAATAGTTCTGCTATTTATGAAAAAAAATATCTGCATACTTAAGTGTGTCACCAGCTGAGCCCATGAAGTGAGCAGTAATACCTGGATCATGGATATTTTTGAAGCTACACGTAACTGAAATTCTTTTAATTCCTTTATTGTTTTAACACTGTCCTTGTTATTATTATTGGTTTTTATTTTTATTTTTCCCAGCCTGAAACTTGTGTAATAAGTAGAGAGGCAGTGTGACAAGAGCAGTAGTATGGTTCTTCCTTCTTTTAGTGGATTTGGATAAATTTTGTCAAGAAATATGTCCATTCAAGAGCTGTAAAGATGCAATACAACATTTTCTCTCCTTTCAGTAGTTATCTAACGCTCAGCATTTCTATCTATGTAGACAGTTTTCCTCTCTTATATCTCCTCCTCTTATAATCCTTTAAAACTAATTAATGAAGTAGTCCATAATTATATGTGCTTCCTATTTCAGTGAAGAGGAAGGAAACTTCCAAATCAGATGGACGTCAACTGGGCTGTAACTTCTGTTGAATAAATGTGTATCTACAGCAGGAAAATCTCATCTATTGCCAAAACATGTATAGGAACTGGTCTTCCTCTCTTTAATGAGCCATCTAAAGGTCAAAAACCTGAATGGAAACAAATAATGACATTATGCTTCATGATTACTTTGTTGATTTGAAATTTAATACAGAAAGTAACTGAAAGCTGTCTGCGAGCTGATTGTTGCAATTCCATTACCCCCCTATCAACAAAAATCAACAAAAAAATATATTTGTCTAGAGAGTAATAGTTACCATGAAAAAGTTCTAAGAAATAATTTTCCCACACAGTGCAGTGGAAAACATGGTTCCTTTCCATACAAAATTACATATAGCCATAAAGATTTAGAGTAGATGGCAGTTAGAAAATTCTAAAATTTGACATTTTGTGTGCTTATGCAAATCTAAGAGTGACAGTAGATCACACTGGTTTGAATGTTTTACTACATAAATGATAAAGGTTTCCTTAAGAGAAAATACTTGTAAAATTTTACTAGCTTACCAGGCAAGTCTGGGAGTTTCAGTATTACTTTGCAGGGACCAGAGTGTCAGTCATGACTCATTTTTTACCCAATGATGCTCTCCTTTGTAACTTCCTCTTGTGCCTGAAAAATAATCACAATTTCCACGATTTTCTTATTTCCTATTCTAATGATATCCAGTTCTGTATCCAGGATGACAGGAACAAGTCTCTGAAAAACCTCATTAAGGTCCAGTTGGAATTGTACTGTCATTCACGTACAAATCAAGTACTGTAAAAGACAAACTCTGAAAAACTCTAAAGTTCCTGCTATTTTACCCTCTGAGAAGGGAACAGTGGCCTTTATGAATACAAATGAAACAGAAGACCTATACATAAGATTATCACAGATTAATTAAACTTTATTATCAAGGACAGACTGACTGTTCTTGGATTGCATTAACACCACTTCTGTGCCCACTTGCCTCTGGTTGCAGCTGAGTTTTGAAAATGAGCAACAGAATTGCAGTAACAAATTCGGGGTTTGGGCAGATGAAAAAATGTATAAGTAAGATGTACATAGTACTCTTGAATCCCTAGTCTTTCCATTCAAATTAAAACCCAAACATTCAAATATTTAGTAATTAACATGAGAGTTCCACAATATCCCTTGTTTCACATGGCAAGTTTGAGAAAAGCTGTCATAATCAAAACACTGCTGCTTCTCCTTTAGCCACCTCTCACACACACCCCCCTCCGCCTCCCCCTCCAGATAAGCACTCTCTTTGGCATTTCAATCCAGCAGGGACAAAATTTCCTGTTTAAAATACCAGCTTCAGCTTAAAGACCAGAAAACTTGAGAAACTTCTCTATTTGATGTCTATTTGATTATTCTCATAATAATGTATTAGATTTTATTAAATTTTAGGCTAGGTGTGTTTATAAAGTCTTCTCAGTTTGTTTTTAAGATGGTAAAAAATGTGTTATATTGCTCTTGTACTTCCCATCTTCACTTTGAGTTTACATAGTTCTTCAGTTAAATCTGATAATAACTCCAAATGATAAGCAACAACTTGGCTCAACAGGACACATTGCTGCACTCCGAAAAAAAAAGATCAGACCTAGGACTGGTAGAAAAAGCAGATTTTCTTTCTGCAGGGGAGGGAGGAAATGAGATAATGTTCTTTTGTAGTTGGAATCCTAACACACCTATATTCTGCAAGTACTTGGTTTGTGTTTTTCTTGTGACCTAGCTGACTTGTTTGATGGGCAGATATGAGTTAGGAAAACAGAAAGGCAAGTACTACGAAATATTCTTCTCCCTAGGAGTGAAAATTCAAGAGGCTGGAAATTACTAAGTTATTGCTCCATTTAGAATAAAGGCCAGTATGCTAAAAAACTCCCTGTAGTAGGTATTAGCTCTCAGGGTTCATATTTTGGCTGATAATGAAAGGCTGACAGTTTTCAGAGAGGAAAGACAGTTAATAAATCCACTACCTACATTTATCTTTCAGAGCATTTCACAGCCTCTCAAATTGCTTGTCTCCCTCTCTGCATGCATTATGCACTGGGAACTTAATCTGAAGCATTGGGTCTGGCTGAGTGCCCTGGCCTCTTCTCTGAAAGACAGCTCTGTCTGGAGGGCAGAGGGCAACGTAGCACAACCTTAAGAGTGTTTTCAAACAACTGGGCAATGTTCTTCTGCTCTTTTTCTCTATCCAGACAACACTCACAATCTGTGTGTGAAATACAGTTTGCCATTATAGCCAGATGCAATTTTCCACAATTTGGAGGGTTCATGAGCATCCATCATTTTGCATATTTGTTTGGCACTGATGAGCTGTTAATCAAAGGTGAGTTTTTAGTGCTGATTCTTTCACACAATCTTGACAGTTTAAACATCTGCCTCTGCTTTAACACCTGTGCATTCATAATAACCCAGCACCTTCTAGTGTGTCTTATGGGCCTGATTATAAGATCCTTGGGCTTTCTGTGGCTCTAACCAGTGGCAGTGGCACTGCAATGTGCACCATAATGCTAGGCCATTGTTTACACTTGGGTGGTGCAACTAGGGGTCCCAAAGTGACCCAGGTGGACATTGCAGCTGAGACCCACCCCTCTAATCAGATGTCCGTTGCTGTCAGTGCTTTGGGGAAGCCTGTCTGAGGCTGTCCCAGCAGTCACTCTGAGGGGAGACCAGAAGCTTCCAGAAATTCCTGTCATGGTCGTGTGCATGTGAGGGGTTTTCACCAAGCTCATCGTATTTCTCCTATCTGCTCTCAGTGAAACTTACTATAGCTTGCATCTGACTCCATGGATCTCTGAGTATTGTTTGATAAGGTGCTGACAAAGAAATTCATGTCAGGTAAGCAAATATGGAATAAGCTCTGTTTTTAAGGTTAGATGGTGTTCCCCAAAGAGCTCACCTTGCATGTGTAACCAAAGTGGCACCTCCAAACTTAAGACTATAGGTCATAAAGACGTTTAAGCATCCAGAATGGTTCTATATGCCTGCCTCTGTAGTCTGAGACCTAGCTGACACAGTTTTTTGAGGCAGTCTGAAAATCCCAACCCAGATACATATAAAGCTTTAATTTAGTTTGCTATTGGTGATACTTAAAATGGCAATCTTATGAGTGAGGTGACTAAGTAAGATGGCAATAAGCAGATATTTTACTACCTTGAATACATGCAGCTAGCATTTTCTCCTCAGTTACACTTGTATGGTAGAACCATGTTGGCAACCTGTTGTAGCCTTCTCCTTGTGGGAACTGGGTACAGAAGACTGATCTTTGTGAATTCCGCACACTGCAAAACTCTTAATCACTAGACATTTTGGATTATTTTGTTTTAAATGAATCAACCACTGATTGTATTTGGCATTAGGATTCATTTAGTAGTTCAAAGAACTGGGTATGTGATAGCATCTAATTTCAACACCCAGAAATCATTCTTCTCTTATGTTTGTGGTTCAGTACAGAGATTATTAAAACCTGCTTTCTATAATTTCTAAGATTTATAAGATTTATTGTATTTTATTATATAAATGTCTATTAAACCTACTTATTTCAGCAAAGTCTGTCAAAATATTTCAATAGCCTATTTTTTGTGTTTTATTTAATTACAATCCGCTAGTAAGGAAAAAATGTTTGAGTAACATTAATATCTAACTGGATTGTACGACTACAAACTCTTCGTCTGTAAAAAGAAACATCCACGTGTTATTGATTTTTGAGGATTTTTCTTTTCCTAGCTTTCTCTGGAAAGTTTGTATGACTCACTCTTTTTAAGCAAGTAACCTTCTGGTTTAGAATTGGAAAACAATCTCTCTCTTCCTAGAACATTAAAAACCCCAGACGATGAAACCAAGTCACATTTATTCTGGTAAGATTTGTAAACCCAGAAGCTGGTAAAACTGGTTAAAACTCTCCAACCAAAAGTTCAATCAGATGTCACTGGAGACAGAGTAGGACTTTTCTAACATATCTTAAATCCAAAGTGTAGCTAAATTCCTCTTCAAAATGAATTATTTAATTTAGTTACTTTGTAGTTTCCCAGCTCAGATATCTAATTTCCTATGCCCCAGCATTGATATTCCATTTGCCAAAGCATCTTCAACCAAAGGCTGAAGGGACAATGAAGGAGTAGACAAACTATGTTCTATCTCTGGACACACCATCAGTCTCACCTAAACAGAAAATTGATTGTAACTGTGCATGTCACTACGAGAGAGGACTGACAGACAGATGCATAACTCTAACTTTAGCTAAAACTGTTTCTAGGAAGCACTACCTGCCTTTCATGTTCAGTTTGGCAAGAGATCATGTGTCTGGGGAGAAAATCTTTCAAGATTCTGTGCTTCACAAGCAGCAGTGAGGACTGCAGAGTGGGTTTAATGGTACCACTCAAAACACTGAGGCAAAAAAAAACCATGCAGACTGTGGCTAGATAAAAACAATTCATGTTTATGCTAGCGAAGTCCTCTTCTCAGAACAGAGTAGCTACATGCAGACTGCTGGGTAGGAATAATCATTGCCATCTTTTAACTATCAAACTCTCCACAAAAATCAATTGATTTTTAACAGCATACACTGCAATCATGTTCCAGTTCTCAGGCAGATTGCCAGACACTCCTGAATTTATGGGCCATTGTGAGCAGTGGGAATAGGTGATGCAGGGGAAGGGAAAACAAATGTGAGATTTAGCAATGTAAGGCTGGCTTAGGAAGCTAGTGTAGACAGGAAAATCACATTTTTCACATTTCAGTATACTCTGGGTCAGTATTTATATTCTGGAATAGCTATCCAAATGATCTTTATGAAGGTCAGGTCAATGTTATAGTGAATTCAAGTAGCTGGAGTTTTGCATGAGAGACTGTGCACTTCAGTTATGGAGAACTATGTCAAAGAATATCTATCAATCCATGAGACAGCTGTCTGCTTTTGAGATCTGAAAGGTTAGGCCTGGATACATTTCTTTCCAAACTTTAAAATACCTGAAGGGAAGCAGATAATCTTGTTTCCTGAGATGAAAAGCTTAGTGTCCAGTTTTCTAGATTTTTAATGATAATAGGGAAGATATTTGAATCCCCTGCATACCCATACTTCCACCCTGAAGAAAAATCATCACCTAGGAAAACCTAATCCTGAATCTACTACCTCCAGAATTTTTAATTTAGTGTTTTGTGGGGTTTCAGGCTATGAATAGAAGAACTCTATAATGTATATTATATATGTCTATAAAATATATAAGTTCAAGAAGCATCTGGATGATGCTTGCTAGCCATTTGTTTTACGTTTTGGTAGTCCTGTGAGGAGCAGAGAGTTGGGCACAATGATCCTTATGTGTTCCTTTCAGATGGAGGTATTCTGTGATTCTATCTCGTCATCATCTATCCCCTTTTCCAAGTGCAATATGAAAATACAGTAATATTTTAGAAGACTGTGAATGTATTCCAAGTTAAAAACTCAACATCATTTGATGTTCATTCATAAATAAAAAAAAAGAATAAAAGAAAAAAAATCCTCTTATTTTTTGCTGTGCATTTATTAGTGATTTCCAAATATTAGAATATTTGGGGGGAAATGGTACCAGGGAAGTAAGGGGATGGCGAAGGGCGAAGAGAGGAAAAGGATGGGCAAGAGAGAGTGAGAATAATTGTTCCTATTTCACAGTATTCAAGAACTCACTTTGGTTTTTTTTTGTTTTTTGGCTAACCCATGGGAAGAGCATTTTTTCGGTCAAAGGAAAAGCAAAAGAGCTTCGAGGCCTCTGGGGATCTGATAGATCAGCTGCTGTCACTTCATAAGGAAACAGGGCACAGGTGCCAGGAGTGATTTTCAGCTGGTGATTTAGAAGCAAATAGAACTAGTTCCCAGAAAGAATAAAGAACACTGAAGATTTTAATTTTTTTTTCTTTTTGTTTCACTTGCTTTCAGAAGTGATGTTACAGAAAAGGCTAAACAAAAAGGGAACTTATGTCATGGATTTTAATTTTCCTCCCATTTCTCCTCTTTTCAGTAAATGGTTTTCATGCTTTTGGTGATGCTAGTTGGATTTTAGTAGGCTACAGCCTGACAAGAATTTCCACAGCTGTGGAGGCCAGCAAGTAGTGGCGAGAAAAGTCTAAAGGTTCCATCTTTGTTTAGTGGAGCCTACATTTTCTGTGCTTTACAGCACTTACTGGCTTAACCAAACATCTAGTTAAACACCGAAAAATGGAAGGAAGGAGGCAATTATAAGATACAGATGTGACTGTTATTAATTGAGTTTCCTACAGATGAAATTGTTAAAATAAAAGAAAATATGAGCATAGCCAACATTAACTTCCTGAATAACCTCAGCTCATGTGGGTTACCAACTAAACATAACAAAAATACACACAAATTAGGGAAGGAAGCTTTATCTTCTTCACAGCATTTCTCTATCTAGTTCTATTTTAGAAACACTAACACACTAGTTGTTTTAGAAGCCAATCTCACTTCAAATTTCAGATCCTGGATGAAATCTTATCACTAAATACTTATTTTCCACGGTACTTTTATATTGTATGACATTGTTGTCAAGATTTAGTATGTGGCCACTTACTAATTTATGTCCATTCCTCATTGTACAGAAATTCCACCATTTCTTTTGTGATCCTCTATGAATACTTTTGTTGTTGACCCATGTGAAATAGTGCAGAAAGGTATCAGTTTGAAGGAAGTACTTAAGTATACTTGAAGACCCTTTGAAATCAATAACTGCCTAGATGTTTAAGCCCAGGCAAACACTTTTGGATTTAAAATTAATCTTCTTTAATTTCAGTCCATTCTTTTGTGCTTTTAGTGAAGTTACAATGTGTATTTCAAGCATGAGGAACAAGGTGAAAGAGAATGTCGAGTTAGGAGAAGAAATAAATAAAAGAGGAATCAGAATTTGCATCAGCAGAGTAATGAAAATGGATATTAAGGAGATTCCAAAGTGTGCTATCTTTTGTGTAAGCTGCAGATGAATGAAATACTTTAGGGATGAATTAAATAGGATCGTGTTCTGCCTACTGGCTTCATTTTTTATTCTTTGTTTAAATATTTTTTTTAATTATTTGCTGAAATTTTCTGGATGAAGGCACAATACTAAATTGAATATTTTGTTCTAGCCTACTTTCTGTTCTCTACAGGAACGTTAAACTTCCAGAGAAATTTTTATTATCGCAGTAATACTAGTGACCATTCAGAGCTCATCACATAACTGAATTTCAGCCTGTTAGGGACATGTAAATGCATATCTAACCAGTATGAAAGCTTCTGTACTGTTAGTACTGTACTGTTACTGAATGCTTCCTTTAGAGGTGTCAGTAAAAACAAATCACTTGTTGTTATATCTAAGCATTTAATGATATCTTTTCCACATAAGCATAATTTAATAGATGAGACAAAAAGCATAGTCTCAGTTGGACTGAACAGGTTCTACCAAATTAGTATGACCTTTATTTTACAAATAAGTATTCTTCCCTCAGTTTTCTTGCTTGTGGAATAACTATTAATTCTTACATTTCTGTGCAAATTATATTGACCTATAATAAAAAATATCCTTTCTGTATTAGTGGAAAATGCAACTTTCAGCAGCACTGTAACTGCTGGTATCTACCACTACATCTAAAGTAGACTATATTTTAGAACACTAATTCTGAAATTAACACATTCTATTAAAAGCTCTTTGACCAGGGGTATAACCAGAAGCATGTAATTGTGAGACACAGATTTTCAATTATCAGTTGAAAAATACTTCCCACTTTGACTACAAATGAATCCCGTTTAATTTCTGGGTTTGAAAAAGTTTGGTTTGGGGTTAGAAAACACTATAGCATATACTGTGGCCTTTTTCTTCTCTTAATTTTTATAAATACCTTTCTAAACATACGTAGAAAATAAGCACAGCTTGATAAGAAAATATGTCATTCTTCACAGTAGGCAATAGTTATATGTTTGTATCTTTTTTTGAAATGCTGATAACTCTGACATTTCCACTACAGCTTTCTGAATGCCATGGAGAAATGTGGGAGTATACAAAACTGAAACAGTACACCTCCTTTTTAACTTTTTCATCTTGCTGAGTTGGATAATAAAACTGTTATCCAAAGAGATGTTTTTTTTCCTTAGCCATACTTTAGATTTATAGGTGGCAACTTTATAGATGGTAAGATTACATATTTTCTCCACATACTTTCTGAATCTCAACTGCTTGATTGACATTGTCCAGACATGCCCAGCAGAAAGAGCAAAAGATCACCTGTGTTACAGAAGTTATCAAGTGGACCTGCGGAAGGAATTAATATTGTATCTTTTTTGGTAAATTCATATGTTATTTCCATACTAAGCTACTGAGGTAATCCAGTGTTTGAGGGAAAATGAGATGAAAAAAGGACTGGAAGACAAGAAGACCAGAAGTAATCTGAGAGATGCTAAAATGTTATCACACACACATTATGTGACAAAATTCTGTGTGTACAAGTCTCTGTGCTTTATGCTAGAAAGATAAAGAGGACATTTTAAATTTAAGAGGAAAAGGAAAGATAGAATGCATATAAAGTAACTCTATCTTGAGCCTTATAATTTAAAGCTATACACTGAAACTATGTTGTACTCCTTGTGCGTTGTGCAAGTGATTGAGGCCCTTTCACTTTCTTGTACACACTTTTATTTATCAAGTATCTTTTACTTATAAATCATAGCAAGAGGGGAGCTAAGTAGTAAGAGTTGATGAATACTGTCCTCCCAAGTTATTTTTTCATTTCTCTCTTCCTAGTCTTTAGAAATTCTTGATGGTTTTTGACAAGACATCCTTCTGTCAGTCTGTAATGTGTAACAGATGGAATCTGGTCTCATGAACTTTGAAAGATGAGAAGGAGGTAAAACTGTTGTGTATTCCATATGTCATCAGACAAAACGTTTTATTGAAGTTTGAGTTCAATTTGAAATATTCTGCGATCCTTAAGTCAATACCAAATGTGGAAGAAAGCAAGTGAAGTCTTCATAAACAAGTTAAAAAATTGTAAATAAAAAACCTGATATATAAGCTTGCTTTAGAAAGTAACTGTGAATAAAACTAAATTTGCTACACTAGTTGTAGATTTTAGGCCCATAATATATCTCACTTACAATCAAACTAAAAAACATCTGTTTAGCATAAAATATCTAAGGCATATATTTGCTGATTTATTAGTTTGGAAGTAATAGAAACTGTTAATTAATCCAAGGGATGCCAAAAGGGCAAGTGTGAGAAAATTTGTATGGTAGCACTTAGAAGCTAGTTCAATTAATTTTCATGATGTTTTCAGGATATTTACCTTTATTTCTCTCTTTCTCATTTCTTGTTTGCTACCACTTTTTGTCAAAACCAGCTATTTTACAACATGCTGAAAAGTGAAAGGTGCATATTTTATTGATATTTAAATTATTTAATGTTCCAATTAGATGTTATATATAGAAATATCTTTGCAGAGTGGCTGAAAGAAAAAGAAATTCATTTCAGGCACAAAATATAATAAAGATGACAAGAAAATAGATCCTTAGGGAGGCAAGTAGAAATAACATCGAGTTAAAAATTGGATGGGAAGTTTTAAAAAGAGGAAGAAAGCTTATTTTCCCTTTCTGGAAGACCGAATAGTACAGTAGTACAAACCACACAGGAATTGCCGACTGTAGAATCAGTCTGAAGATGTAGTGTATTGCTGTTGAGTGATTTGTCTATATGCAGACAACTTACCTAGAGAGGATAACCGGCATGATAAACATTGGTAGTACAATTAAGACACTAGGGAGTATCCTAAATCACATGCTCAAATAAAATTTGTAGCTCTTCAAAATGAAAGAGAAGAAATGGGCTTGTAATACTGTGTTCCAAAGTAATCTTATTACTTCCTCTTTGAACTTCAAGCCTCATTTTTATAAAGGAAAAAACTGTAATTCCCTGGCTGAAACATGACAGCCTCATTTCCAGCACATATCCAAATCTTAGCTAAGTCTTTTTTAGGTTTGATATTCCAAAGAATCCTTTGCTCTGAAGTGAGAAGGCCTTATGGGAATGAAATACCAAGAAATATCTCATTATCTGTCTTAAGTTACTGACGTCAGATATGATAAAGATTATATCCTGCTGTTCTGGATGCTTTTTATGTGATTAAGAATAGTAATGAAATTAAGCTAGTGCCAAAGCTTTAAGTACACACTGTGGCAAAATTTTATCTTCTGTTCCAGTTTGCATGACACTTTATAAAGATGCAGTAGTTCATTGGCAATATGATATTGTCCAGCTTGTTTATATACACTATCTTGAATATGTGCCTTTACTATATAGAATTGATCTATAACTGTTAGTGCTTTTGTCTTTAATGATTTTTTTTTTAACTTTAACAAGTAATTATGTCTATGGTAATTATGTATGCAGGAACACTAAACAAATTAACTTTATATTTAAAAGAAATATTAGTTCTGGTGTCTACTGGAACAATTCTAGTATAGCTGTCCATATTCCCGAGATTTATTAGGGTTCTAAAGAGGTTGTTATTTCTGAAAATTCCTAAGTATCTGTGAAAAGCATCGTGTAAGACTTCTCATATAATTGTATAATACTATCTTAGAAGAAAAGCTGCACTTAAAGATTGTAAAAGGGATTTTTTTAAATAACTCTCAATTCAGGAAAAAAACACAAATAATTTCTGTTTCATCAGGAGTAAGTAGAATATCAACAAAATTTTACTAGCAGAAAAAAAGTGAAACACATTATTTGTAAAGTTAGCTTGCATTCTTTCATGATTATTAATGCACAAAGACTTCCAGCCATACACGTGCCTCCTCTTTTTCATCCAAACTAAAGCCTGCACCCCGGAAGCAATATGTTATAGAATATGCCCTGGAGGTTCTCAGGTGTAGAATGAGTAAATTGCATAGTAGTAAAATCTAATTTTACCTCCCATCACCCTACCCACAAAGAGAAACAAACAAAAAGCACCGTGGAAAGAAATTCATACTCATACACTGAGAGATAAAGATCTGTAGATTACAGAATTGTGAGAAATCATGTCAGTATAATAATTCTGAAATCCCTCCTGCAAGCCAAATGAATGTAGAAGACCCGACTGTGAGAGAAACTGCTTGCTGAGGTCTCCATCTGTGATGTTCAAAGGTATAAATTACTTGCAATTGAGGAACATATTACTGCTATTACAGTGGAAGGCATATTGCACATCCCCAAACTATATGCTTTCCTTTCAAAGGGTATATAAACACAGCCTGCATCTTCAGCAGAAAAAAATATAGTTCTGGTGTCTTCTAGGGATAAATGCTTGCTATCATCTCTTGCTGTGCTGTGTTTCATTATAGCAAAGACTAAGTGACTAAGGTAATGTAACTTTAAGTACTAGTGTCTTATTACAATCTATGTACCCTCCTCCACTTTACAATGCACAATCCGGAATTTCCTAAAGTTTTGCTGAAACATTGAGATCTCTGTCTGATTTTTTTACCTTATCACCATCACCATGTGTCTGTTTTGTTACGCTCTTTAAAAGCTCTACCATGGAACAGTGTGCTAGAATCTTTGACTGGTGTTCCAGAAAAAAAAAAAAAAAAGAACAGTCTTCAAATAATTGTTAATAATAGAATCGTAAGGCTCAGAAATCTCTCTAATGTCACTGAATTAATAGTAATAAATAAATAAACATTATGCTGAAAATAAGGAACTGAGAGATACTCTTTAAGGTGGGGTTTGTGCCACTTTACATATATACACTTGCATGCACATTATGTATTTATATGGAGGAGAGTGTCTTAGGGTTTTGCCCACGTACAAAGAGTGATGCCTTGAGAGGTTAACTCCGGATAAGAAAGTCAGTAGCAGATTCATTCACTCTGAGATCACAATGTGTTACTCTTTTAAATCAGTCTTTCAAAAGTAGCCCCCAGATACAAGTCTAGGTAGTTTATTAATAGAACTGTTTGAAAAAATGCTGATTCAATATCATCAAAACATTATGTGGGAACAAGTTGTTTTTTTCTTACTCTTGACAGAAACTAGGCTTGTTTCCATGGAAACTTGCCTACCTTACAGACAGTTTGCCAGTTTGCCTGTCTGGAGCCAGATTTCCAGCCATGGGATGAGTCTAAGCTGTTTGGCTGCTGGGACTGTCAGGGTGCAGAGAGCTTGTGGAACGTCATCTTGAGTTTGTTTTGAAAAGCCAAGCAAAAATATTGCATCGAGTTCTGTAAACAACATTTGAGAATTCTTGTCCTAAGAAATGTTCTAGCTTTTTTCCAATATGCAACAATTTTTCCCCAACATACATTTTCACCCAGAAAAGGAATTTTGTGTACTGACTACTACTTTCTTGAAAAGCTGCCATATCTCATACTTAAGTTATGGACCTACAAAATATTCCCACTGCTTTTACAAGTCACAAGCTAGCAGAAGGTAGCCCAAATACTAGTAAGATAGTTATGAAGTCAGTTATTGCTTAGTTAAACATGTATATTTTTCTTTGTAAGTGCTGGTATTAGTGTGCTGTGAAAGAAGCTAGTCTTCCAACTGACTTTTAAAATCTACATGAAGACCTTTTTTTCTTAAAATTTGAGATTTTTAAGAACTTCAAGACACAGGTCTCTGAAGTTCTCATTCTAAAATTGGAGTTTTAAAAATATTGAAAAATAAATTCAATATGTCTTTTTCAAACATGAAAGGAGGTACTGATCTACTGATCCATGTGTTAAGAAAAAAAAAAAAAACAAGAAAAAAAATAATTTAAACTCCCTTTAAAAGTAAGGCATTAGAAAAAAAATAAAAAATTCATCCTGTCTCAGTTAACTTTTATGCTCTTTTTTAAAGAGTTCCTCACAATTAATGATATTCCAGATGTAGTCGTCTTTACGTCTCATTGCAAAGAGCTGTTGTCAGCATTTTAGTCATCCTTCTGTTTTGTAATCTGAGTGTTTACAGTGTGGTAAGATTATTAAAATCATCACTCATGAAGCAAAAAAAACCTCAAAGAAAAAACTTACTTGCAGCTGTGGAGGAAGAAGAATTATGTCTCCACATATATGTTTTAATCCCTAAGTACAGCAAAGTTTTGCGCATCATTGTGATGTGCACAACATCAACTGGGAGAGGCAAAAATAGCTAAGTAGCTACTGAACAGCCAAACAGGAAAGATGTATGTCTTTTTATTCAGCAGACAAATACATATGAATGTACAAATCTTCACACAGCTGGTTCTTTCCCTCCAGATCTGTCATATACTGTAGGTTCATGTAAAGCTCAGATCCTTCAAGTGACTGTGGTCAAACAAATTTATTCAACTAAGCATGAATCACTAGTCCTCCCTGGCCCCCTTTGTTTTACTGCTTCCAAGCTTTGTATTTAGATTCATTGTTCTTACTATGGTGGCATGCCTATGACTCTGTACCCTAACATAGTTGCTTTCTCCAATTAAACAGGAACTCTTCTCTTACTGTGTTTCACAGTTTACCAGGAAATATGCTGGGGAGCCTTTAGATAATGGAAAATAACAACTCTCCATCTTCTCAGGGAGGCTTGAGATATAGTCTTGCTTCCTTTAGAATGCAAAGCCAAAATGGTCTGCCTCTGTTTTTAGAATGAGAGAAATTATTTTCTTACTGTTTTTTTCTCCTTCCATTCCCCCTTTTCTGAGTTGTAATGCAGACATCCTTGCACAGGAAAGGCAAAATATCTCAATTTTTTTTGAGTACCTACTGTAGCAGGTCTTAGTTGGGACTAGCTGCCATGCTAATACCTCATCCAAATATTTACCATTAGAACCAAAAATTAATAGACAGCATTTGATGGATGTTTCTGTTAAGATTAGTGTCTGTGAAGTACTGAGTCCTGTAAACTTAATGTTCAGACTGTGACTATTGTCATTTGCCCTTTCATAGCTATAATATTTTCCCTATTTTTGTTCTAAAACGTGTAAAATGCATGGGATCATGCTTCTATTTTTCAACTCTGACTATATGATTTTTTGATGCTGTTAGGTAGAACTTTGCTCTTAGGTATCACTCAAAATCCTTCAACCATTTTACCTGAGGGACATTCAGTTTTCTGTTGTCTCTCCTGAGGGTCTCACTGCTCATAAAACCACTGTTTTACTCAATTTTAAATCTGCCCTTGGTGAAAAACAATTCAATTCCCCTCACTACCATCACTTATATTATTCTGTTTAACAATAAGAAAGTATATTTCCTTCTAATTTTTTTTCATGTGCATGTTTCCTTACTGTCTTAAATTCTCTCCTCTGATCTGTTTGGCTCATCTCTGTATTGTGTGCTGAGCAATGAGAATGGATTTCTTGGGGCCAGAAATTATTTGCTGTTTCTTTTGCCACATCTAACAAATAATACACCTTTTCCCAAGCCTTTCAACATCTAATATATTCTGATACTTAACTAAGAGTCCAAACTCTTGTGTGTTATCTCAAACCTTAGTTTATTCATCTTCGAGAGTTTACCTACAGGGGAAGATAAAATAAGCAGCCTCTTCTTACTTTTCTAGAATATATGTGTGGAAATGTTTGGACATTATAAATACTGATTATAAAAGAGGTCTGCCTTTGACAAATGAAGTTCCAATGCCCTCAGGAAAACACAAGATGGAATAATATGATAGTTACTAGCTGGCAGAAAATCTGAGGTACTTTTTTATACCCTCTGCTAGTTAACTGTGGAGGCAGTCACTGCACATATAGTGGGCCATATTATTTCATGTTCTTGCCTGTTTGAAACACTCTGGGGTGGTATCAGGAAGCCAAATCTATTCAGCAGACTATTCCCTGGATGCCTGACATATGCACGCATACTGTGCTTTAGCCTGGGTTGGCATTTTTAGAACTAGGTCATCCTCTTACCTCCTGCTAGCTACTATCTTTTCTGCGTGTTTGCTGTCAGATACAGGCTAGAAATGTCCAGGATCCTTATTTCATTAGAGTCAACAAGACCAAGTGCAGGGTCTTGCACCTGGGTTGGAACAATCCTCATTATTAATATGGGCTAGGAGGTGAGGTGGTAGAGAGCAACCTTTCAGAAAAGGACTTGTGAGTTTGGTGGACAAGAATGCTTCATACCAACATCAGTTTATTTTTTTAGTACTGTTTAGATGATCAAGTCCTTCACATTAACAAATCTACTGTTCAGAAAATTGAGTCAAGAAATGACTAGGTAAGGAAACCTCACAATATGTTGTACAAAAAGCTAAAGTGAGCAACTAATTTGTCGGTAAAGATCAGATATGGAGAAGAAACCAGGAAGAGGAAAAAAATAAAATAAAAAAAGAAGAGAAACAAAACACAAAACAAACCCCAAAGCACCAAAAAAAAAAAAAAAATCCCACTTATCTAACATAGCAAAGCAACAGCTTTATTTTCTGTGGGTAAGTTATACAGAAAACTGATATGAATTTAAGAATCATATACGCTGTGGCCAGGAAGGGAAAGAGAAAATCCTGTTCTGAGGGGTCTGTTGCTAACTCTGAACATTTAGATTCATTACTTGCGACAAAGAAACAAAAGCCACACAAACAGATGTGTAAGCATTTAACACTTCTGACAGCCAAATCTCTTCTACAAGTCCACACAACTAACTGTGGTTAGAAAAAAAAAAATTCATATTATCTTCAATTCCTTTTTTTACATGTGTGTAAGACTATGCAATAGGATGCAAATATAAAATTTATATTTTACAGAAAGTATTCAGTTGAATATAAGTACAAGCCTACACCTCATATCGTCTAAAATGCAATTATCTTCACTATGTGGTTCAATTTAAAATCAGTTTCAGAATTCACCTACAGTGGATTTGATTGTTTTATGATTAATGCTGTGGTAGTAACATTACCACTGTTATTTGACTGGGATTGATTGATTATCACACTGACACATTTTTGTTTTTTGCTTTTGTGTATCTTTCTCTGCATCTTTGTTAAATTCTACCACATCATTCTGATACAAAAATTAAATTTTTCTTTCAAAACTTGTGTTACTAATGTTGTGAAGTTTTGCTTAGTCTACAGTTTCCTAAACTATTGCATAGGATGCAGCTAGGCTGAGAATGTTGTTAAGACAGAGTTTCAGGTTTGCAGCCCGGTAGATAGAAGGTTCCTATTGCTGGTGAAAAACTGTATCTCAGCAGTGTGAGCTTGTGAGAAACATTATGGAGTGACCAGATTGCTTTTCATGTTTCAGCCGATATTAACCTTTGTGAATCTTTGAAAGTATTCACTTCAATACTGTTGGTTCAGTTTTCAATAAAGTAGGAGGACCAAGAGAATGCTGAAGGAAGGCAGGAAATAAATTTAAAGATAGGATCTAGTGAAAACAAAGTGGGGAGCAGACCAAGCAACTGAGACTGGGAAAAGGGAGTGGAAGTAGAAAGAGAGATTCTAATATGCCCAAATGTAGTAATATAAATACTTTATAGTACTTGTTATTTCTTCAGTTAGAAATAGGATGAACATAATTGTTTTAACTTTCAAAGGGGACAAGCTAAACTAAGATAAGTGATTAGAACTACTCGAATTAGTTTTGGCAGCTCTATCATAGTGATTTTGTAACTCCATTGTTTGCAAATCTACTCATTCAATCTGCTTGTTTTCCAAGGAGTTTTCTTGAGTGTTTTATTACCAAATGGTTCTAAACCATTTGAAGAATGTTAGTCTAGACTCATTAGCTTCTCATTGGAATTGTCTCTTCTATCTGTCTCTTTTAAAGTAATGTTTATCTGTTACAGTCTTAGAATGGCTTTGATTTAGAAGCATTTTTTATCTGGTCCTGGAACATATATGGGTCATGTTATTAGCTCTCTGTTCCCTGATGTGTTTTACGAAGAACCACACTAACATTTGAAATGGGCAGCTGCTTAAATTGAAACTACTCCTGAAAGAAATATATGAGATATTCTTTTTGGAGACTTGGAATTGATTCGCTTCTCTGGCACAGACTTTTTCTCTGTCTTTGGTGAGTTATTTAGGCTCAGATTGACAGTTATTTTAGTACCTACTAGACATGGATTTTTATTGACATTAGAAGATTAAATGCTAATATGAGTCTGTATGTAGACCTTTGTTCCTTTGTTAGGTATCTCTAAACACTTTCAAAATATAGAGAAATGAAAGAAAAAAAAAAAAAGAAAATGAAGGGCTTCAGTGTTATGACTACATATATATTCACATGTACCTATATAGGACAATTGCTAATGTGTCCTTTATTGGGGGATAGGGAATGCAATTTATCTTCTCTGAGGCATTATAACAAGTCAGAATTTGATCCTTTTGGCAAAGGAAATTTCAATGGGTAAAACCTGATTTGCCTTTTCCTTTTGAATAAAATGTTTCCTAATAAACAATGCAGGTGGATCCTTTTCCAAGTTCCTTCATAAAAGAGCCAGCAGGCAAGGTTTTTGAATGACACTTTCTCATATGAGTGTTGGAGGCCAATAAGATATGTAAAACTTCCTCCAACATGTTCAGGCTTAGCACTCCCTTTCCCTGGAATGGTATCAGAGATGAATAACTGTTCCTGTGCAGAGTTTATTGTTTGAGACCTGCTTCTCACCTTAGAAAGAAATAACACCCCTTCCCTCTCCAGCCTCATGTGTTGTTTCCATGTCCGGCTTTGTCCTGACACACCTTCTGAAATAATAAGTGGAAGTCACAGTTTTTCAGTACTGCTTTCATCATAAAAAAAGGATCTACAGAAGCCTGGGAAAATAAAAGTGAGCAAGTAGCAGTGCGTGCTAAAGTTCAAAGGGTGGGTTTTGCCTGTTAGCTATCCAAAATGATGTTTGCTGATCAAATGAGATCAAAGAATTCATCTTCTGTAAAGCCAACTTCAGTTAGTGTTAAGTATAGGAAAATGGGGAGAATGTGAACTGAATCAGAAGAGGCAGATAATTTGCAACTATTAAATGGGGACTTGAGGGGATGGTAGGCTGTCTTTTGACTGTGTGAGAGGGTTTCATAAAACACAACTTCAAAACATATTTCCAAATATTAGAATTAGCTTAGTAAAATCAGTAGCTTTTTTTCATAAACAAGAACTACTTTTTCTGGGAATAACAAAACTGTAATGCTTTAATATGAACACCCTTGGTATGTTTTTACCCTGGGCCTCTGCAACTATTTTTATTGTGGAATTACTTTTTTCCCCTTTTTTACTTAAAATTTCATCTCTCACGGTATATATGTCACAACACTTTTTGCTAAGTATCCAATATATTTTCAATGATATCAAGTGCTTGTCCAGAATTTACTTAAATCTCTATCAGAATATATCAGAATATTATTTGGTTTTTAAAAAACATAGGATTTGTAATATTTTTCACATTGTAAATCCTTAATTTGGTTCATGTTTCCACTCTCACTGAGACCGTGCTATAGATCAAATATTGCAGAAAGAGATTTTCCCTAGAATTGATGACAAATATTTATCTAAGTGCAACATACCTTTTTAAAGATACTCTTGAGGTTTTTGGCAAGCTAACAGTGAAATTCAGAGAAAATGTATTCCCATCTTCACTTCCTGAACAGGTATGAAACAGGTTCTTGGACAGACTTTCTGGCATTGTTTCTATTCCCTCCCTACCCTACAGGTATTCTAGAAAAAGGCAGAAGAAAGAGAAGGGGGAATAGTTGCACCAGTATTGTTTTCTTTCCCTTACTGCACACACTTGGCAATGTGTTTAAGCTATTCCAAGTGTCAACACGGTAGGAAATAATTTTTCGAAGAAAAAACCTGTTCAAAGGAAAGGAAGGATGGGGTTTGTTTCTTAGCATTAGGAAGAATACAATATGTAATTCTCACAGAGAATACGTCTATCATACAGTTCAAATCACAAGTCATTTCACTACCAAAATGCGATTATTACATTTTTTCAAATATTAGCTTTAGACAACTGAATATTATGTTTGCATTCCGTCCAGTACATTTGTGACAACCGCATGATCTGAAGGCAAATCATCATTTTAACAACTCCTGTGAGTTCCATATGATCTAATTTATTTTCCATCCTTGGAATGAATATGAGAGAGGCTAGTGATAAATCCCAAATGGAAATAGGTGGAGTTCTCTTTGTCTATATGAAAATACACAATACACCCTCCTGTGTTTTATGGTAGATAGCTACCATTTGAGTTTATCGTTCAAAAAGCTTGGAATTGTTTAGTTTGCCTGTAATCTGCCTGTACAACCATTGAGTCCCCCTGAATAACAGGGATGAACATGCAGAACTTAATCAAAAGTATGAAAAAGCAATTATCTCTCAATAAACTGACTTCTCTGGGAGGCAAGAGTTTTGCTCTTTATATCTACTCTATATAATATGCCTATTTCCCACAGAAATCAAAGAACAACAGTTAGATGTCAAGGGTAGAGTTTATCCATATGCCTGTAAATGGTATTTCTTCTGCCTTTTAGTATAGGGCATGATTTTAAGTGCTTTTTTTTTTTTCTTGACTTGTCCTGTGTTGAAAAGATTGATATTGAAAAGCAGAGAGTTACTTTATATGAATCAGAAGGGTGTGAGGAACAATAACAGCCAACACGTCTTGGGATGGGAAAACTCTTCTCTTCCCTAGTGAGCAAGGAAGTTTATCCACACCCAGTATTTTCCAGAGGCTATTCACCACCAGAGGAGAGTAAAAGAGGGCAGGGAAACTAAATTCAGTATAGTGTAGGGATAAGATAAAAGGGTGATAAAACAGATGAAGTAATGTTTCAAAAGGTATGTTTCTAACTTGTCAGGAACCGCTTTTAATATATTCACTAGTGGTACTTTGTAAAGGTACTGTATTATATGAGTTAGAATTAAAACTAAAATTTCCCTTAATATATCTAGAATATAAAAGATCTATTATATGCATATTTTTATGTAAAGACTGAAAATATGGAAGCAGAAGAAAAGTGTAAAGAAGGCAGGGTAAGTTACCAAAGGTACATTTCTGCAAATTGGAGTACTTTCCCAGTTCTACTGAGATGCCTACAGTCTCATAGTCTTATCCAAAAATATATAAAAACCCCAAATCCTCAGCCACCAAACATAAGTTACATAACTAGTTATGAGATACAATCAGGCTCATGATATCAAATGCTTACTTCAGGGTTCTGAGCAATCCCACTGTCATTTTAGATGCATAACCTAAGAATATCGATTCAT
The DNA here is from genome assembly GCA_013399075.1 of Chloroceryle aenea. Classification (NCBI taxonomy): domain Eukaryota; kingdom Metazoa; phylum Chordata; class Aves; order Coraciiformes; family Cerylidae; genus Chloroceryle; species Chloroceryle aenea. The sequence goes on along the minus strand of VWZY01008591.1, from coordinate 769,444 downwards.
AGGCTTCTTAAACTAACTTTGAACTAGCTAGTTCAGATTATTTCAAAGTAGTATTTGAATAAGATTGCCTAAATGAAAATAGCACCTGAGACACTTGACGTTCTTTGAATTCTCAAGATTTTACTCTTTTCTTTCACTGGGTAGGCAAACAAAGTCAGGCTGGCTACAAAGCATATGTTATCTCGACAGATGTAGTTAAAGTCTTCCTAGGAAATACACCAGTCTGTTTTGTCTGTGAGATATGGATCCAATACAGGAGCTGCAATGGAAAACAGGCTAACAGAAAGCTGGTGGACTAGGTGGCAAGGAAGATATTCAGTTTCTCAAAAAAGCATAGGTTTTCCCCAGGAATACAAGCAAGCCCTAAGACTATTCAGTAAACATTATATACAAGGGAAAAATTTGACCTGAAGTTCACTGTTGAGGTAATAGCAATGTATCAGTAAAAATGCATCAAGAAACACCAACCAGGAACTGTGGGATTGCAAACTGTGGACGTCTGTTTTGAATATCTGCCACTGACTGGTGATCATACATGGAATTCATAGAAAAGAAAATATTTTTCCATAGACAGGAGCCTTGTGAAATCTCTCTGGATAGTCTCTCCTAACTTCCTAGTGGCTCAAATTTGTTTTTGTTTCAATTGGCACAGTGAAAGCATAAAATATTTTTAAACTTCTGCTTTCAAAAATCAGTTCAGAAGTCTAAAAAATATAAAACTGACTGAAATATGACATGAGAAAAATACCATGTTTTATTAGTACCTATACAGAGAGACTTGATCCCCTTAAAGACCAAACAAAATACTTCAGATATCAATATTTATATATCTTATACTGACTGTGGCCAAAACAAATAAGCGAACAAATAGCTTAGCCAATAAAGAAACATGGGACACATCTGTTAATCAACAGATTGACTTGCATGATTGGAATGCTGTAATGGATGGCTACAGTCTCTTTAGAAGGGATATACAAGGAAAGAGAGCTGGAGGGGTAGCACTATATGTTAAGGAGTGTTTTGACTGTCTTGAATTCAGTGTTAGACACACCAAGCTAGAAAGTCATGGATAAGGATGAAGCCAGTGAGGCTGATATCCTGCTGGGAGTCTGCTATAGACCACCTGACCAAAGATACTGATGAGATATTATTTTGATAACTTGGAGATGTCTTGCATTCACTAGCCCTCGTTCTCATGTAAGCCTTTACCTTACCAGATGTCTGCTGTAAGTACAGCACAGCAGAAAGGGGGCAGTCCAGGAGGTTTCTAGAATGTGTGGGTGACAACTTCCTGTTGCAGCTGGCAAGTGACCCTACCAGGGGTAGTTGCCCACTAGACCTACTCTTTTCAAACAAGGAAGGGCTAGTGGAAGATGTGGTGGTTGGAGGTCATCTGCAGCACAGTGACCATGATGTGATAGAGTTTTCAGTATGTGGTTAAGTTAGGAGAGCCATCAGTAAAAACCTCTACCTTGGACTTCCAAAGGGCTGACTTTAGTCTACTCAGGACGCTGGTTCGAAGAGTCCCTTGGGAAGCAGCCCTAAGAAGAAAAGAGGCATGAGAATGCTGGGATTACTTTAAGAATGAAATTATGAAGGCACAGGAGCAGGCTGTCCCTACATGCCAAAAAATGAGCCGGTGGGGTAGAAGACTGGCCTGGTTGAGCAGGGAGCTTTTGCAGGAGCTCAGAAGAAAAAAAAAAGTGAATCAGCTTTGGAAGAAGGGGCTGGTGAACCAGGAAGCATTTANGAGAAGGCGTTAATGGAGGGCTACAGTCTCTTTAGAAGGGATATACAAGGAAAGAGAGCTGGAGGGGTAGCACTATATGTTAAGGAGTGTTTTGACTGTCTTGAATTCAGTGTTAGACACACCAAGCTAGAAAGTCATGGATAAGGATGAAGCCAGTGAGGCTGATATCCTGCTGGGAGTCTGCTATAGACCACCTGACCAAAGATACTGATGAGATATTATTTTGATAACTTGGAGATGTCTTGCATTCACTAGCCCTCGTTCTCATGTAAGCCTTTACCTTACCAGATGTCTGCTGTAAGTACAGCACAGCAGAAAGGGGGCAGTCCAGGAGGTTTCTAGAATGTGTGGGTGACAACTTCCTGTTGCAGCTGGCAAGTGACCCTACCAGGGGTAGTTGCCCACTAGACCTACTCTTTTCAAACAAGGAAGGGCTAGTGGAAGATGTGGTGGTTGGAGGTCATCTGCAGCACAGTGACCATGATGTGATAGAGTTTTCAGTATGTGGTTAAGTTAGGAGAGCCATCAGTAAAAACCTCTACCTTGGACTTCCAAAGGGCTGACTTTAGTCTACTCAGGACGCTGGTTCGAAGAGTCCCTTGGGAAGCAGGCTTAAGAAGAAAAGAGGCATGAGAATGCTGGGATTACTTTAAGAATGAAATTATGAAGGCACAGGAGCAGGCTGTCCCTACATGCCAAAAAATGAGCCGGTGGGGTAGAAGACTGGCCTGGTTGAGCAGGGAGCTTTTGCAGGAGCTCAGAAGAAAAAAAAAAGTGAATCAGCTTTGGAAGAAGGGGCTGGTGAACCAGGAAGCATTTAAGGACATTGCAAGGTCATGTAGAAAGAGAATTAGCGATGCAAAGGCTCATCTGGAACTTAAGCTGGCCAATTCTATGAAGGATAGTAAAAAGTGTTTTTACAAATACATTAATAACAAAAGGAGGGCCAGGGGAAATCTCCATTCCTTACTGGATGAAGGGGAAAACATAGTATCAAAAGACAAGGAAAAGGCCAAGGTGCTCTACTCCTTTGCCTTAGTCTTTAACAAAAAGGCTGAATATCCTCAGGGTAACTGAGCTCCCAAGTTGGTAGGGAGGGATGGGGAGCAGAATATCCCTCCTGAAATCCAGGAGGAAGTAGTCAGGGACCTGCTGTGCCGTTTAGATCCTAACAAGTCAGTGGGTCCAGAAGGGATTCATCTTAGGGTGTTCAGGGAGCTGGTACAACAGTTGCATCCTCTGCCTCTGTGTACGTACCCTGGTTTTCCATCAGAATTGATTCTTCACCATGTAGATATTCATGGAATCATGTTAAATGAAGATAAAGAAGTAGTTTGGTGTATCTTTTTAAAGCATTTTAAGAAGTGTCATTTAAGCAGTGTCTGATGCTTTCTCATTGGTCTTTGGGAGAAAATGAATGCAAAGACATGAGTCATCAGAATGCCATGTTACACAGTTTAAGATATACATTAAGCAACTTTTTATTTCCCCCCTAAAGAAAATACAATCTAAGTTTTGAAGGAGAAACTTCCTTTGAAGTTATTGTTGTAGCCTAATGATTGTACTCAATACAGCCCAGTGTGTAACCGGCCCAATTTAACAGCATAGTACACTAGTAACTTTTGCCTACCTTTAGGATTCCACAATACTCTTCTGCAAAGCTGCTTTGTAGCTCATCTGCTCTCGACCACTACAGTTGCAGGGGGTTATTCTGTAAAGGAAAATCAATTGAAATGCCAACACTTGTTATCTGGTTTTAATATAAGCAGAAGCAAACACTGGTTTGATCAACTTAATCAGTCCTGCCTTACTGCAGTTTAACAATCTGAAGCTTTATCAATGAACATCACTAAGTAATGTAATTATAGCACTCTGCCAGGTGGAGAAATTAATTGTCTTCTTCAAGAGTAAGTAAACAAGCTAAA
>VWZY01008591.1:737792-757541 GCA_013399075.1 Chloroceryle aenea | reverse complement strand
CCGTTCTCCCTCCTTGGTATTACATTTTCTGTCTTAGTTTGTCCAGGAGTTCCTTGTACATCCATACAGGCCTCCTGGTATTCTAGCATGACTTCCTCTTTGTTGGGATGCAATGCTCCTTAGCTTGGAGGAGGTAATCCTCAAATACTAGAGAGCTTTCTTGGATGCCTCTAACCTACAGGGCCTTATCCCATGGTACTCTACCAAGCAGATCACCAAAGAGGCCAAAGTCTGCTCTCCTGAAGTCAATCCATGATAGTGAGGTTGCTGTGCGTACTCCTTGCTGCCGTAAGGATCTTGAACTCCACCATTTCATGGTCACTGCAGCCAAAGCTGCCCTTGAGCTTCACATTCCCCACCAACTCCTCCTTGTTGGTAAGAACAAGGTNGTAAGAACTAGGTCCAGCTTCGTATCTCTCCTGGTTGGCTGCTCTATCAGTTGGTGAAGGAAGTTATCATCAGTGCATTTCTGAAACCTGGACTGATTATGCCCTGCTGTGCTGTCACTCCAACAGATATCAGGGTGATTGAAGACTCCTATGAAAACCATATTCATTTCTTTTTTTTTAAAAAAAAGAAAAAATAAAATCAACTTCCTAGATGTTGACTGTTTCTGTAACTTTTGAATTAGTATCTTTACATATATGTAAACTTATGAGAACATGATGAAAGGAAAATCCTGTGGAAAAATAGGACTTTATTTCTCATCACGTCACCATAAAGTATTTTTCTTTCTAAGAAAACCAAGTGTGCAGACAGCTCCATAAACATCAATCTCGAATTTCTAGCATTCTGAAATTTTCAGGCTGAATTCTGAGCATCTGAAGTAATTGCTTTAAAAAATATTAAGCATACTTTTTCTTCCCCTCTTCTCAACAGTGTATTAAAGTCAACTCTGATTTTACACATGTATCAAAAGGAAACCTGGAACTTTCTTTTCATGTATAGCAATAGTTTATTAAGCCAAGGGAACTGATATATGTCTGGTATTACACAAAGACTAGCACTAGTGATGTTACAGTAGCAGACATTCAGGTATGTCAGAACTAACTATACAAAACCACAGATCTGCCTGTATTATATGCAACGTTTCTGATTTGCCTGGGAAAATTAGCTACCAGTTTCCATTTGTCCCTCTCTTTGCATGAAGCCCTTGAGCAACAAAACTACACTTTCTAGACTACGGTTCTGTCTAGACAGTCTCCATGAATATGTTACAAATGTAAGATGGCACACTTCTAGGCCACAGATTTCCAGAGCCAAAACCAGGGGCAAATATCATTCATCTTTCATGTAGATGGTATGGAAAGAAGAGCAGATATTTCTTATGTGTACCATCATAACATAGGCCTGCCTCACCTATCATTGCCACACTGTCAGCTATCCACTGTGCTTTTGATAGTTTACAAGTATAAAGCTGCTTTTAGCACAGATATTAAATACTCTTCACATACCAACAAAGTCCTTTTGTGTTGGGAACACCTACCTTTGTGTTACGCTGTCATTATGACATCAATAAAAATCACACTGTTCTGAACATTATGTGAATGCACTATATAATTAATCCAAGAAATCATCTAAAGTTAACCAGACTAATATACCAAATAAACTAATTTGCAGAGTATGGGAGTCCAAGAAATTGGGAGAAACACTAATCAGTGCTAAGACTAGTTTAGAAATCTGAACACTTAGGGTCTCAACCCCCAGTGACTGAAGACTGACAATAAAAAAGTAGTTACATGTCCCTCAGAAACATGTCCCTGAGGAACCTGACTTAAACTATGGGAAAGTGTCATGTGGAATTATACAGGTGTAGGGGATGGAAAGGCTTACCCTAGCAACATCCCTTTGTGTGTCCCAGGTTGTACACTACATGCTAAATCTAGAACTATTTGGTTCAAAGTATTAGAATTTTTAATCTTCACAACTCTTGAGAGTTTTGAAGGTAGGTGCAAATGTCTGCTTTTCTAGCCATTTTCTTTAATGTGTCAAAGGCAAAGTCAGGGGAAGTAGACAGAAAGATATTTGTTAAGGTAAACATTTGGTTCAATACATTCCCATTTCCCTCTTTCCCCACCCTTTTACCCTGCAGTAGACTCAAAGTCATTTTTGGGAAGTAAATGAGGTTCACAGTATGCCCATCAGATGGGATTTTGCCATCCTTACTTCCCATCTTTGCTTTCTAACCTGTCATAAACACTCTACCAAAGGTAGTTATTAGCGCATACTACACTTTGAGCTTGTATTTCTCAGAGATTCCCACTAAAGGGTTTTGAAAAACAGAACTGAAAACAGGATACTGCTGTTGAAGTTTACAGTAGTGGTGTGTGATCAAAGATAATGAAAACAAGGTGTTAATACAGCACATCACACTTCTCTGGGGTGTATTTTTTTTTTTTCACTATTATTCCTCACAGGTGGCTTTGGACTTGCCTTTGTTGAATTGCACAAAGTTCCGATCAGACTATTTCTCCATCTTCTCAAGGTCCCTCTGGATGGCAGCACAACCCTCTGTTGTATCAGCCACTCAGTTTGGTATTATCAGCAAATTTCCAGATCATTAATGAAGATGTTAAAACAGGATTGGACCCAATATTGACCCTTGAAGTAAACTGCTAGTTACTGGCCTTCAGCTAGACTTCATGCCACCGATCACAACAGTGAGTTCAACTGTTCAGCCAGTTTTCACATCACCTCATTCTCTGCTCATCTAGCCCATACTTCATCAGCTTCTATATGAGGATTTTATGGGAGACAATGCCAAAAGCTCTACTGAGCTCAAATTAGTCAATAACCATGGCTCTCCCCTAATTTATCAAGTTAGACATTTCATTGTAGGTTATCAAGTTGGTCAAGTATGATTTCTCTTTGTGAATCTGTGCTGACTACTCTCAATCACCTTCTTGACATTCATGTTTTGTCCTGCACGTGACTGAACATTTGTTGTGTTACTGAATCCTCTGGAGCTATAAAGGCTGATTCAGCTGTTTTATTGACATAGTTAACATTATTTATTAAGCCTTAGGAGAAATTTTTGGCAAGTCCACTTGGCTTGCAGTAGGGAAATATATGCAACCACTGCTTAAACAATATTTGGCATACTTACTGTAAAGTAACATTATTACCTGTGTTGCCAGGGTCTTGTTCCAGAGATTTACATGTGAGGCAATGACATCACTGTGGTTGTTTAACATTTACACCTCATCTGCTCAATCATTATGGAATAAGAAATACACCTTTAAAAGCTCTCAGTTACACAACACTTGCCTCTCCATATTACAAGAAAGGAGCCATCTTACAGGATTGTTCATTATTATCTCCCTGGATCCTTTATAACACCTCACCCTGTAAGACAGCATTTCCATAGCACTTAATCTACATGGTGTTTTAGCACCTAATAGCATTAATAATTACTTAAGAGGACCAACTCTGTTGGAGGTGAGCTGGCAAGAGATCCAGAACTTTAGACTTCTAAAGTTGCATTAGACTATAATTTCATTAATTACTAAGTAAAGAGGTACAAAGGGAAACTAGAGAGCTCTGGTTTGAATCTGTGATATATTCAGCCTAGCAACATTTCAATTCCAGTATTACCTATGTCAATTGTAATGGGGTTTTAGTGTATGATGAATCAATGAGAGTGCATTTGACATATATTATTATTCTTGCTCTGCTTTCTGTACAATTTATCCATTAGGAAAACAGCACTTGGAATGGGGACTAATTATTGTCCTTAATTATAACCTCTGCACAGAAGCTGACATAGGCTGAACTACTGTTATTGTTCCACCTCTAATATGGTCACTACAGCAAAAGACTGAGACATTTAGGGTTTGTGGTAATTGCATGATCACTATTCACTTCAAAGCAATTTATTTTGCTTTGAAGGATTTCACTTGCTTTGAAAAATTTCCTATTGGTTTGGGAAATATAGATGAAATTATATTTCTCAACAGACATGAAACTATTAAATGTGGCCATCTGAGTTTATAGATTTCTAAAACAGGTTATGCTCCCTAAAACCATAGCTTGAGAGCAAAGGACTGCATGCACTTTTTTTTCTGATCTTTTCTGGGTGTCTGCTATTAAAGTGTCTGTAAAAATTAGTGATCACTATTCTTTTCATGAAAACCAAGGGGACGTCATTTCCCTTCTTTCCCACATTGCAACAAAACATGAGCACAAATATTTTTCTCTCGTTTTCTTTAACAAATAGTTTTGAGAAATCCTAAGACACGCAACAAACACAAATCTGTCTTTATGGATCCAAAGTTTCTTTTAGGTGCTTGTAAAGGGTACTTTAGGAGACCATCTTTTGTTTATTGAGAATGGCATTCTTGCAGGAAAAATGTGATAAAATTCTACCTCCTTTTTCCCATTTCTTACTCATCAAACTATTGAACCTACAGCTTATAGACTTCATAAAGCTCAAAAGGCATACTAGAAATAAACAAAAAGGTGGGATCAGACTCCTACAGGGAAGGCTTTAGTACCTTTAGCTGTGTTTTGTGGAGATAACAAACACATGAACTAGGTAGGACTGCGTAACATTCAGATTTGGAAAAGATGTTTCAGGATTGGCATGATTTTGACACGGAATATGTCTCTTTCTGATATGAACACTCTCAGGGTTTTTTACTGGAGATAAACTCACCAGTTTGTATTATATTAAGAATTACAGATTCTTGCCTGCTCTTTCAAATTAAGACCAAAAGAAAAGCAGACTAGATGTTAGAGACTTAAAATAGTAACAAAGTTTGCATCTGGGAGACAAACTCTGAACATAAACATAAAAATTAGTTTATTTTCTGTAGTTTCTAATAATTAAGCATCTCAGCATCTTGACAAGGTATGTTAATCATTGCCAGTGTCATTATGAATACTAGAAGCAAAACTACAGTAAACCCGATACTTCTGTTTGAACTTTGCAAATGAATGATTGTAGCCAGAAGGTGTAGGTGAGCAAAGACATAGAATTCCACTAATCTCATAAAAAGCAAAAAAAACATGTTTAAAAATAACCTGTATCAATGATTGTCTCTTATGTTTGTACAGTTCTGTTCCTAGTGTTATTGAGGGTCTCTTAAGGACCGTTGTCATACAAAAAACTGAAACAGGATGTGAAGATGCAGAGAGTTGAGGTAAATCTTTTTGCTTTGGGTCCCAGAAGACTAAATTTTAAAATCACTATTAACTATTTACAAAAGTCAAAAGCTAAAGATGACATTGCAATGGATGATTATGAAAGGAATTTTGAAGAACTCACAGCCGGGTGTAAGTGACTGTGAATCCTTATTCACGTCCAAGTCTCTATTTTATACATGCATGTAAACCACTGTGTTCTAATTGGTTTTGTTTCCAGGGTTCTGTAAGTCTGAAATAAACTTATATCTCAACATGAACATGAAACAATGTTCTTTATTAAAAAAAAATCATGTCCTATATTGATTTACATGACATTTTTAAAGGGTTTGCATTACAAGCCTGAATTAGAAGTATAGAATCACTTAACACTCAGGTTTGTACCTGAATTAAATCTGAAATATTCAGTTAAAATTGGTAAATTCATAAAAGAGACAACTTTACTTCTCATAATTAAGTTTTACTTCAAAGTAATAAAACCTGAAAGTGATTTCACTGATCAAAAAGCATAAAGCAAATGCCTGGAAGTCAATACTATGATAATTAATGTAGTAGTGAAAACCACAAAAGGCATCTATAGCACACTGTACAAAGCCATGACCTTTGTAGAAGATTATTTGCATCATAACAGATAATAAATATGGATTTATACTCTGGAGAAGTATAAATTACTAAAAGGAAATTTCTAAGGAAATTGTGATTATCATTAGACTTTTAGGCTTCTGATGTGCCCAAATATATTTCAGTTCTTAGGACATTTGTATGCAATTTCAGTAGTGATTGTACCTTTTTCTTCCTTTAGTTACATTTATCAGACAATCAGAGAAAGAAGAATGACAATACTACAGCAATTTACTTTCACATTTGAATGCTAACAGTCCTGGTGAAGTTTCATCTGGTATGAGGGATGGTCTATCCAGGTATTACTGAAAATCTAAGGTTTTTTTTCTACACTAAAAGACTATGCAAAAGGCTGGGAATTAAATGTTCCTTCTTAAAGGTAGGAAAGAATACTTGAAAAGTCATTAAATTCCTCTGTCACATGACATTCAGCTTCAAACTCAGTCCTTATAGCATTAAGCTTTTCCTAAAGGCAGGTGTACCTGAAGCTGCTGCACCAGTCCAGGGAGTTGAATAAAAAGTTTCAGGGGGATGTTCCAACCTTCATCTCTGTGAACCATCAATTTCTGCCCAATCTAAAGCCTTCTGATCACTTACTTGTGTCTCTGAACTTGCCTTTCAAAAAATTCAGAGTATTCATTGAGGAATAGGAAAGGTGAACTACATGGTAGCTTTTGTTAGTTCCTAGAATTCTTAGAACAAATGCCAGGAAGCTAAGTAAAATACATACAGTCAGGTAGAACAGATTTGTATTACCTTCCAAACTGTAATCTGGTACAATCAAAACTTTGGCCCGTCAAGCACTACGGTGTAAACAAGTTCATGATTTCAACTATTCAGGACTTTTATTTTGCTTTTCTACATACGATATGTTGTTACATACAGTTCTCTTCAGGTAAAAAAAGCACTTCAACCACCTTGATTTGCTTCATGATTCAGAATCAAAACAATACTGCTCTTTTAAGTATTGAAAAATTATAGACTTGAAATATTCATTCATTTGATGTCATAAAACAATCAAACAGTGTGAAACTGCAGAATTTTATGTTTCCTTGAATCAAACCCATAAGCTAGTTCACATTCTTTTGGTACTAAGAACATCTGGTATTAAAAGATGATCAAAACTGGCCAAAAATTCTTGTCATTATAAGAGGTTCGTGACCTTCTGTGCCTGTACAGAGAAACTTCCGACTAACAGCAAATGATCCTGTGATTTGATTTGTAAAATCCACAGGTCTCATTCTGGTTTTAATTTTAGGGGTGTAACTCAAAGCAGTTCTTGGGATTTCAGTAGGATTAATCCCAAGGAAGAAAGTAGATGAGAACAGACTGTGAGCCATATACTTATAAATCTGTTGTTTAATGACTAACTGTTCTACTTCCAATAAAACTCAGCTGGATCATTTCCAACTAGCTTTCCCTTTTTTAAAAAAAATGGGTGGGTAGTGGGAAAGCTGGGGACAAGAGTGGTTAGATCAGCATCAAAGGCCTAACAGGGCCAATGAATCCTATATATACCATTTAATATAAAAAACATTATTTCTTTAAAAGAAAAAAGGTGGATCCACAACTTTCAGTTTAATCTAACAGAGGCAGCAACAGAAATACACATTTTTACATGAGATACTTTTGCAATATTTTTCCTCCCAGCGTATATCAAAATATAATAACAGAGTTTTGTTTATTTGTTTTAGGAGCTTTTGTGGTTTTTAAGTAAGGACCTTGAGATCTGCTGTACTCTTATCCCACTGAATTTTTAATAATAGAAAAAACAGTAATTTAGGCTTGTCAACAATATTTATCTTAAACAAAAGCCAATAAATAAAATATTTGTGCTGATTATAGGTCTAGTCAGATAACATATCCAACTATTCTATTACATCATTTTGTGGTTAAAGTTTGAAATGTTACATACCATATTGTGGTTTACATTCAGTTATGCGATGAACACCCCTGTGCGTTGTGAACTCTGTATTTTCAGATTAGTTTGGTTACTATGAAACTCTCAGCAAACAAATCTCTGTTGTAGTAATAAAACCATCTCTTCTCTTTAGTCCTGTGGACAAGTTTATGTTCTTTTTCCCACTAATCTGAGTCTAGGCTAGCACAAAGAATCATTCTGTTCAACCCTCACTGTCTTCATTTGATCCTTAAAAGGTTTCGGTGCAGATAGGAATAGTGTTTTATATTTTTGCTGATACAGTTATATTTCTTTAATTTCTAACACTTAATTATGGAAATAAAGAAGACTATTGTCATCAAGGAAATTCACTTTAAAACAGGATTGGATCTGTTAATCCTTTCTCAGTATGCTTACTTTGAGCTGCTGGACAGCATTGTGGTGAAAAAAATCCATCAGTTTGCAGAGAAAAAGGCTATTGATGTTTGCTTTGTTAATAGACGTGGTTTCAAGCTTCTCAGCTTGTTCCTGTTGCAGTTAGAAGAGTTTGTAAGTCAGAATGTTCCACTGTGGATGACAGTGCTCATCAGATGAAACAGCGGGACACTTCACTTTCATTTGATCTTATTATTTTTCTCATTCTGGAAGGCCTAGTCAAATAGTATTTTTCAGTATTTTCTTTTCAAAACTACATAAAGAGTGTAAGATTTAGAAACAATGAAGATAAATAATGGAACACAAAGGTGAACTGGAAACAAAATCCAGGTTTTCTCTCCAAATGAGACAGTAAATGTGTTACTAGTGGATTGCTTATTGTCTAGAATAGCCATAGTCACACCCATCCTCTGAATTCAGCACTGTCTAGGGGACATGCAGAAATGTGCCTCACAATTAAATTCTCAAAATGGAAATACAGGAGGTCTTCTTTGATACAAAGGCCCTGTATCATTCTTTGATTGAATTGACAATATAAATCTCAGTTACTGTTTCCACATTGGGTTTATGGCAGGTGTAAGGAACAAGGTGAATTCTTTGGTGCCTACAGTTTGCTCATTAGGTACAAAACTCCTCATGTAAATTTTTGGGGTTTAAGCTGTGCTAAAATGCAGCCCATCTTTTTTTTTTTTTTTTTTTTTTTTTCCACCGTGTGCAGAAAAAATCCTCCATTTGTGCCTTTGTTGAACTACTCATAATTCATTCAGAACTCCTGTTTCTGACCCACTACCAGTTTTTGCATGAGTTAACTTAGAAAGTTTCCTGTAGAAATACAGCAGTTCCTGACATTGGTATGAAAGTTCATACCTGTGATTTTAATTTTCCTCATACAGTGACATCAAATAAAAAAATCCTCAAATGTGTTATGGTACAAAGACTGTATGTATCTTCTGACCAGTGTTGAACAACCAGTGATGGAGATAAAAAAAACGCATAATATTAAAACTGCCCACAAAGTATAATGTAAGGACCATCCAAACAGAATTTTTTTCAGTCAAGAACATTAGTAGTTTCAGAGAGGTGTTTCCTCTATGTCTCACTGATATCTTTTGCTAAATCAAGATCCTTCCAGAAACTGGATATCAACACAAAATCAGAATCAACACAAAATGAAAGTCCTTGTTTGAATGCTATGGTATTAGTGTGATCTTCATAAAAACCAATGTGTCCCTTCATTTTCAACTATTTTTTTCATATTGTTTCTTGATTTTTCCATTTTTGCTATGTTCTTTCCCTGCAGTTGGAGAATATTATGTTTAGGGTTTTTTTCCCACCAAATGCATTTCCAAAATATTGATTTGCAATTAAAAATAAAGGGATGCAAACAGTTATTGGAGAAAAATGGTGTGTAAACTATGACCTTTTTTGTAACTCTGGATTTTCAGAAGAAATATCATGAGGGGAAACTACTAAGTCAGCCAGTATAAACTGGATTGGGCAAGTTCCAGTGGAACAATCTGGAAAAAAAAAGCAACACAGGCAGGAATGTGTTTAATCTGGATGTATCCCAGGTTTACGTAAGCATACAGAAAACTTCTGTATGAGAGGAACAGGATAATTGATGTCACAGAGATATAAAGTACATCCTTGACTTTCTGCATATATAGCTATATTTACCCAAGTTATCTTACAATGCAATGTCTTTTCATGAAATAAATGCAAACTGCTACAAGAGCACATTGTTCTGTTTCTCTCCTATCTTCAGCTCAGAGTTTTCAACAACTGAATATGTTCTGTCAGAATCATAACGCCAGTCTATCGGTTGATGTGATGAGCCAATACATTTTATGGGTACATAAAACTTGCACCAAAAAAATTAACAAGTGTGCATCAGTACAGTATCCCAAGACCTGCTGAAGGCTAATAGAATTTGTATTAAATAATTCAGCTGCCATTTTCACAAACCATGGTTCATGCAGTGAAAGATGACTTATCTTTGACTCCAGTGTATTAGTACTGTTTAACTCAGTGGGCAAAAGCTGGACATTCCACAGTGTCCAGAGCATACTGTGTAGAAGTGCCTTACACAGAATGCAGAAGGTACATTTTTTCCCATAGGAACCTACATCCAAAGGACTGGTCTAGACTGCAGAGCATAGCTGTGTCTGGGTTTCTATATGTACAAACACAGAGACCTGACAAGAGCCTGAGAGGCCAAATTCAGCCATCCACTGGGAATTTTTCCAGCAACCACAACCACTGAGATTTATTATCCCAGACACTGCTCGGTTTTAAAAGTGATCTAATCATGTATCAATGGTGACCAAACCACAAAAAAATGACAAATGCCAGAATTACCTGTCAGACTGCTAAGTCTCTAAACTTGACTTTATCTTTAACCTAGACCTGTGTTTGGTAAATATGAACTGTTACCTTCTTACAATTACTATTTTGCCTGATCATCTGTTTGCCTTTTTAGACAATAGGAATGTGGAGGGCAAAAGTGCTTATTTTCACTCTCAGCAAAAAGCCTAACTGTTCTCATCATGTCTGCAGTCATCAGGAAATGAAGATGGGAGATAATACTCAAGTTGTCTGGGTCCAGGTCTTGCAATTGCATCTTTGGATTTTGTCTGGTCCATCACCTAATAACACAGCCCTAATTTGTGTTTATATCACAGAATGTCAGGGGCTGGAAGGGACCTCAGAAGATCATCCAGTCCAACCCTCCTTCCAGAGCAGGATCACTTATACCAGATCACACAGGAACACGTCCAAGTAGGTTTTGAATATCTCCAGAGAGGGAGACTCCACACCCCCCCTGGGCAGCCTGTTCCAGTGTCTGTCACGCTCACAGTGAAAAAGTCCTTCCTCATGTTTGCACGGAACTTCCTATGTGTCAGCTTTCACCCTGTCCTGTCATCAGGCATCACTGAGAAGAGCCTGGCTCCATCCTCCTGGCACTCACCCCTTATGCATCTATAAACATTGATGAGGTCACCCCTCAGTCTCCTTTTCTCCAAGCTAAAGAACCCCAACTCCCTCAGTCTTTTCTCATAAGAGAGATGCTCTTCCAACAGGCCAGTCCCCAGCCTATGCTGATACCTGGGGTTGTTCTTTCCCAGCTGCAAGACTCTACACTTGCCCTTGTTGAATTTCATTCAGTTTCTTCCTGCCCAACTCTCCAGCCTGTCCAAGTCTTGCTGAACAGCAGCACAGCCTGCTGGTGTGCCAGCCACTCCACCCAGATTGGTATCATCAGCAAACTTGCTGACAGTGCACTCTGTACCCTCATCCAGATCATTGATGAATACATTGATGAACTGGTCCCAGCATCGTCCCCTGTGGGACCCCACTAGTTACAGACCTCCAACTAGACTCCATCCCATTGACCACAGCTCTATGGCTTCTTTCCTTTAACCAGTTCCCAATCTACCTCACTACCTGATCATTCAAACCACACTGCCTCAGTTTAGCCAGAAGGATGCTGTGGGAGACAGTGTCAAATGCCTTATTGAAATCAAGATAAACCACATCCACTGCTCTACCATCATCTAGCCACCTGGTTATGTCCTCATAAAAGGCTATCAGGTTGGGCAAACATGACGTCCCCTTGGTAAAACCATGCTGACTGCTCCTAATGACCCCTTTTTCTTTGATATGCCTAAGGATAGTGCCGAGGATAAATTGCCCCAATACCTTTCCGGGTATGGAGGTGAGGCTGACCTGTCTATAGTTTCCTGGGTCCTCCTTCTTACATGTGTCAAGAGTGCCATTTGGACTTGCTGTAGCATTGTCTTACTTGATTTGGACCTCATTTCCTCTGATGGAGAATAGCATCCTAAGGGCTACCTACTGAGACAATGGAAAGCAGTATGTCAAATTTCTTTATGGTGATCAGGAGGTGCTAGACTTGACATTTGGGGCTTACAGTATACTCTATTAAAGTGCTTAATGTGCTCCCTCCTTTGTCAGTTGTCCAGATGCTCCTTTTTTCTGCCAATAAGTTGAAGATGAAAGTATTACTGCTACTTCTTCCAAAACCCTGGGACTTCCTTGACTGTGGGGGTAACCAGAACACTGCCACACTTAGCCATTGATTGTTGTTGAAAATTAACAGAGACTTCTTGTGTCTGTATAAAAGAACAGAATTAACTTCCTAGAGATTTCATAGCGAGCTGGATGTGTAAGGAGAAAGGCTTCCCACAATGCCTGGACACCAAGAAAGATCACAATTTATGGTCACATGTCTTGACATAGAAAATCAGAAAACTGATAGATTAGAGGACTCCTTCAGTGTGGCCACTTACCAGAAAAGCTCCAGATAGAACTTCCATAGGGGGTTAATTGTAAGACTAAATCCAGAGATAAGCTTGATTCCCAGAGTATCCTGCTCTTGATTTTCCCTCTGTACTTTCTACAGTACTTTGCTGTTTAGAGTAAAATTGATTCTTGATGAAGTACAGCTGTGACAAATGATCTTTTCACAAACATTATTGTAAAGAGATAATCTTCATAGAATGTTTTAGGCTGGGAGGGACCTCTAGAGGTCATCTGGTTCAACCTCCCTGCACAAGTAGGGACATCTCTACCTAGGGCAATAGTCTTACAATAGTTTCACCTACTGTCAAAAATGTCTGTTTATAAATATAAATATAATTCTAGTTAAAGATCAAGCTTTAGATATTAAGAAACTCCAAGTCTGTGGGAGTTCAACCACTTTTATTCAGACATTCCAATTAGGTGGTATCTTTAAGTGAAGGAAGACTTCACTAGAGGGTTTTTTCTGTGGACTTTTGATGTTGGAACAGCTGACTTGTTACAGTAAACATTAAGGTAAAGATATGGACTTCTGTCCCTGTCCATCGATCACTTCATAAAAGCAAAACCTGTATTTATGGTTTTGCTTTTGTTGAAAAAAGATGAATGACATCTTATGGCAAGAAGTAGTTTCACCCAAGATGCTTTTCTAGACAGAACATGACATGTCCTACTTCTTTAGCAGCAGCTTCCTGTTAGCTTTGTTATGTTATAGAACACAATAGTATCAGGAATGTTCTACTGGAGTATTGTTGTTTCTTTCTGGACACTACAAAAATACATAAAACATCACTTTGCACAACACCTCATAATCTGAAGGGTGAAACAATTAACGTCACGTGACAGCCTAAAACCAGCTTTTGTACAAGGCTATATGAAAGCATCTGTTTGAGCAGGGGATATGCTCATATTATCTTGGAGGTATGGGTGTTTCCATTCAAAAATGCTGGAGGAACATAATTTCCAGGGTGTGTACTCTTTCCATTAATCCACTTGACTGCTATGTATAATTTCCCCCAACTCAGCTGCACTGTTCATTGGATACTGGCCAAGAGAGCTAAAACATCATCCAGAGAAGGGGGAGGGAAAAGTCTGACTTTTCCAGCAGCAGATTAATATGTCAAAGGGAGAGAAACTAAGTATTGAAAATATCAGGTGCACTTATAAATTGTGTCTGCCAAAGGGTGGACCTGCATAATCTGTCCCATAACCAATTTTATTACATCAGTACTTGCAAGACTTAGCTTTGCACTTACAATCTCTAAAATTGAGAGAGCATTTGGAAAAATCTGTACCATAAAAGTATGCATAAATGCATACACTCATACATACTATAATATCTCAGGAAACATTACATCAACTGAAGATTTAGCCAATCAGTATAGCTGTCTTTGTGTTAAACAAGGAAGGATGTTTTATTCAAAGGCTCAGATTGTTGTAGTACATCACAAAGTATGTGTGGAGGTATGGAACCTGTCTTTTCTGCTTCTGCTGTCTTATTATAGCTGCAGAAATGGGACTCTTCCTGTTTTCCTTTTGTTCTTGGTATTACAGCAGCAAGTGATGACTTAAAGATAACTACAGATACTGAATGTGTTTTTATTATTTGAATAAGCTTGGAAACCTCAGGATTATTCAAGCTTTCATGGTCTTGTAACATGTTGAAGAGCAACACTTGGAATCTAGTGACCAATGGTTCAAGAAAATCAGATCAGCCTTTAACTTAAAAATCTAGTGATATTTTACACAGTCCTTTATCTACCTGTAGCATAGAATGCCGAGTTTTGCACAGTCATCCCTCAAGCTACCTGTGGGGGTTGATGAGCAGGCCAACGAAAGGAATGAGGAAGTAGCATGACCTGGACGGTGACCGGAGGAAATGCTTCATGAGTGACAGCTGGAAGTCCAGCTGCTGTGAGGCTGATGGAAAACTTTTTATGGAAGTACTACCCCCTGGGGCTGGGAGCATAAAAGCTTTCATATGCTGTAAATAGAATCCCCAAAGGGTATAAAAGTCTGTGTGCTCTCAGTAAAGCTGATTTTGGTTGCACCTTCAACCTGGGTCCATGCCTTCATATGCTGCAGCTACTTTCAGTTGATCTCAGTGAATTATAAAGCTATATATGCAGTGGTCACCCCTATCAGAAGAATCAGAACTTGGGAGGTGAGAATGAGCAGATCAGGAAGCAGAAAAAGATTGCTGGCTTCATCATGACACAACTAGGTGGTCATGTGCACAGTGAGGAAGCTCAGTGCAGTGATTTTGGTGTACACCTTAGCTGAAGCTTACCCTGCTATCAAGTGGATAAAAATGCAATCATAATTATCCTGCTAAACGCCTCAGTTTTATCCCTACTGATGTTTCAGGCATTCTCTTGGCTTTGTTAACATAGACACACCAGCATGATAAACTGTGTCTAAATAATAACTTGACCTGAGAGTGTTTAGTTTTAGAAAGTTGGTGTTTAAATTAGAGTCCAGCCTGGTTGCCAACACATGAAGGCTGGAAATTTGGCATTTTAAACAAGGCTGCTGAGCCAACACTACTGCACAGTGGATCTGTCACTATTATCAGGAGTGTTTTTGTAATATGTATGACTTATTTCACAGTAGTAAATCAGTGCGATTGCCATCTTTTTTTTGCTTTCCATGCCAGATTGGTGTTTTTTTGCATGATGCAGATGTTTTGCTTTGTTTTTCAGATGAGATATATTAGTTGTGAAAGAGTTGTTTAGAGATTAAAAAAAAATTCCTAAACTTAGGTTAAAATTTAAATCTGACCCTGGCACATTTCTTTGTTCTCTTTTCCAGGGCTAAATCTTAATACTTTGTAAAATACATAGCTCTTCCATTTTAAGCCATTTGAATAAATCTTTTCCATGCTTCATTATTCCATGAATAATAAATCATTTCCAAATAATATCTGTCAGTATGGAAAAACAGAATGAGATAGCATAGGATCTATATCCCAATAGACTGAGCTATAAATTCTCTGCAGAGACCAGGAGAAAAGGAACAGAGATGATAGAAAAGATGCTTCTGCCTTTTGGTCCTCCTAGTTATATGGAAAGCAGTATTACTATTTTTCTTGTATAAATGCAGGGATGGGATAGGAACCAGAAAATACCCCTATTTTTCTTTCTATTTCCCTGTTAAAAATATGTAAAAATTATGTGGGAAAAATGGTGATGTGAGATGAGATGATGAGAAGAGATGAGAGTATGAGATGAGATAGATGACAGCATAGGAGAACATATCCCTAGTGAGACCACATCTGGTATACTATGACCAGTTCTGGGATCCCCAGTTCAGCAGAGACAAGAAACTACTGGAGAGAGTCTGGTGGTGGCTTATGAGAATAATTAAGGGACCAGATCATCTCTCTTATAAGGAAAGACCGAGGGTCCTTGGACTGTTTAGCCTTAAGAAGAAAGAGAAGGGTTCTTAACAATGCCTATCGATATCTAAAGGGTGGGTGTCAAGAGGATGGGACTAGTCTCTTTTCAGTGGTGCCCACTGGTAGGTCAAGAGGCAACAGGCACAAACTGGAATACAGGAAGTTCCAACTAAACATAAAGAAAAACTTCTTTGCTTTGAGTGTGACAGAGCCCTGGAACAGATTGCCCAGAGAAGTTGTGGAGTCTCCATCTCTGGAGACTTTCAAAGCCTGCCTTGATGCCATCCTGGGCAATCTGCTCTAGGCAAACACGCTTTGGCAAGGGGAGTGGACAGATCTGTTCCAATCCCTACCATTCTGTGATTCTGTGATACTTTGCCTGTATCTTCATAGAAAGCCTATTAAATTTTTGACAATATTCAGCTAGGCCAATTAAAATGCTTTCCATTTTAAACTAAATAATTTTTGCTTCATGCCACAGTATAGCAGGATAAACCTAATTAAAATTAGCTGTAGTAAATATAATGTGTCTGCACTTTAATGATATTAAGTTTCCAATTAAATATTCTTTATTATTATAATTATTATGACATATTTATTTAAATACAAATCTTAGAATTTTTTATGTTCATAATTTATTTACTATTATAATTTATTTACTATTTGTAGAATCAAGAGAAACAAAACTACCAAAGATGGCCTCTGAGGGAAAATTTAATTTGCAAATGTACTCAAGCTATTCTTAATTGCACTATTCCATATATTACAATATTAACATGTTACAAGCATAACTAGTGAAGTAAGTAAAGGATGATGGTCTTCATCAACAGATAGTGTGCAAATATTTTGCAAAACAAACCCTGAATAAAGATGTAATCCATGTTTGTTTTTGTTTTGTTTTGTTTTGTTTTTTTTTTCATTTGCAAGTGCTTCGTACCATTAGCTAATCTATTTCTAAAGTTTTTGTTTTAATGTATCAAAATTCTCTATTTCATATGCAAAATCTTCTTTATCACAAATAATGTTTTTCAAATTAAATCAATAACATTTAGAGAAAGAGTGTTCCAAGATACACCACACTTCCCATGTACTTTATTTTAAATAAACAGACTTTATTTCAGGTGTTTTGATCATTTATTTGGAGAGTAGTCAAGGTCTTTTGGTTTACTTTTTATTCCAATAATATTCTCCTGTTACTGTGTCTCGTGAAGCAGTTTGGGACTTCACTTTTAAATGTGGGGTTTATTTACCTGGAATTCCAAAGGGATATAGTATTTCCTTGTGCTGCCATGGTAAATAATTTTGTTGATATTGGTTCTATTCATGAAAATCAACACCAGCTTCTGAAAAATAGCAACAGTGACTTCCTCTACACTTTAACACTTAACTGAATTTGTTGAAAATTCCAATTAAACTAGATGAGCCAAACCAGCACTAAAGGAATCAGATGAAACCCCACCCTGCTGAATTTAGAGCTACATAAGATTTTATGATTTTTGTTAAATTGAGCAGATAAAAGCTCCAGATTCCTATAAAAGTATGCTGATATCTTTTTATTTATTGATTAGCAAATTGGCCAATATAACACCTACAAAAATACTTTTCCTTCTGGTAAAAACTGGTATTTCCTGCCAAAACATGACTCCTTAAGAGTCATTCTTTCTTCAAAACAGCAAGTTATTATTGTATTAGATAATTCCATTTCTACATGTTAGAGATTTCAAGAAATATTACAGAGGAACAAAAAGAGAGAGATTCTTATAATATGTTGTTTTAAAACAAAATTCCTACTAAATTAGATATTCTCTGCTGTAGATGTAAAAAATAAATTATGAATATAAACATTTTTTTGGAACCAAAACTT
Organism: Chloroceryle aenea; assembly: GCA_013399075.1. Lineage (NCBI taxonomy): Eukaryota > Metazoa > Chordata > Aves > Coraciiformes > Cerylidae > Chloroceryle > Chloroceryle aenea. The sequence goes on along the minus strand of VWZY01008591.1, from coordinate 739,862 downwards.
ACTTCAGCTCAGTCAGTAATCTCTGTGATATGCTTTACAAGCATTCTGAAAAGACAGTTTTATTAGAAAATTTGAAGCAGTGATAATTTGCTGATCATTAAATGTACTACCATCAGTCATTACAGCATGTACTGTTGTTTATCTTATTCTATTTCATGCTAAAGATGGAAAAATGTCAATGACTCCACTGAGAATGAAATTAGAAATGTAAATATTTTTTTTGCCTGAAATCTGTTCTATCGGAAAATATGAAACTGGTTTAATATGATATTGTCTCTGAACATGTCAACACACATAGGGAATGTCGTTAGGCATAACTGATTATCCGTCATGTGAGTCCTGATATTAAAGACACACTCTGAGTGAATTGAGGACATAATTACTGTATTATTTAGGTTTAAACTGACTTGATGTACAGCTACTTGAAAGAAACCACCTAACAAAGACTCCCTCCCAGTAGATCTGTTCATGGTATTTATGATACTTTCACTAGGAGTATCTGGATTCCTAGAGTAAAACTTTACCCAGAACATTATGTCTGCTGCAGATTTCTGTAAGCTACACATGGACTCCTTTTCTTCACCCTTTACAGGCAGTTACATAACAGATGTGTTATGCCTTGAACCTTTCTTTTTTTTCAGGACAAATGCATATTTACTTTGTCACTATGACCTTATCAGGAACATTTCCTTCCTTCTCAGCTGGCTGAATGTATGAGTAAAGCAAAAGTCCACTGCTTGATTTAACCTTTCTTTAAAAACAAGCAAGCAAACAAACAAACAAAACAACCCAACCCAACCAGAATATTGTACCAGAAGGAAAGCAGATGGGTTTTCAATCTAGTAATTGCTGTTTTCTCTTTTCATTTTGAGGACAAACTGTTCTTTCCCTTTTTCACATTTTTAAAGACAAACTTTTCCTTATTCCTGACTATGGACAGAAGTAGATGGCATGGACTTCTTTCTAATTCTGGTATATACAGTTGATAACTTCAGCAGCCCAGGTCTCTGACAGTGTAAAATAGGATTTGATCATTCCAGATTACAAGTTTAACATAGTTTAGCTGCTGGAATAAGTGAAAGAATAGACAAGACATAAAGTTCAAAATGCAGAAAGACCAGTGAAACTTCATAAATTTACCAAGTGATGTAATGATATTTTTGAAGAGCAATAAAAAATTGTCAGGTTTTTACATGTTAAATGAACAATAGCCAGTATAACCCATGAATAAATATGAACAGTTGCCTTTGTACTTGAATCAAAACTTCCTCAGATTTTTTTGGTCTAATATCAAGTTGCTGATAGAACAGTAAATGAGAAAATAAATCCTATGAGGAGTAAATCAGAATTCTTATGTTTTGTTATACTATGAAATAGAAAAACTTAAGTGTCCATGGGAAATAATAACAGAAGCACTATTGAGATTAAATAAAATTGTGGAAAAATCTTACATCTTACTTTGAATATTCAGAAGTCTTGGGATGTGAAATTAAGAACTCGTGAAAATAGCTTGACAGTAAGCCAAGTGGAAATTCTTTGCTCTTGTGGAAAATACTACTTGCATTAGAATCATAGAATGGTAGGAGTTGGAAGGGACCTGTGGAGATCATTGAGTCCAATGGAATACCTAGGGCATTTCACAAAGGAACAGATCCTGGTGGGTCTTGAAAGTCTCTAGAGAAGGAGACTCCACAATCTCTCTGGGCAGCCTCTTCCAGTGCTCTGTCACGCTCACAGTGAAGATGTTTTTCCTCATGTTAAGGTGGAACTTCCTGTGTTTCACCTTGCTACTATTATTTCTGAAAAGAGACTGGAGCCTTCTATTTGACACCCACCCTTCAGATATTTGTAAACATTCATAAGTTTCCCTCTCAGTCTTCTCTTTCCCAGGCTAAACAGTTTGAGGGCTCTCAGCTTTTCCTCATAAGAGAGATGTTCCAGTCCCTTCAACATCTTTGTAGATCTCCGTTGGACATTCTCTAGTATTTCCCTGTCCCTCTTGAACTGATGAGGCCAGAATTGAACACAATATTCCAAATGTGTTCTCACTAGTACAGAGTAGAGGGGGAG
>VWZY01008591.1:634842-730280 GCA_013399075.1 Chloroceryle aenea | reverse complement strand
CAATCATGACCAATTGTTCAATTTAGCACATGTCTGCTGGAAATACAATACAGCCGAGAGGAAACAGTCTAGGAGGTTCCTGGAGTGTGTGGAGGTAAATGCCTGGCACAGATGATGAGAGCCAACTAAGGAAGGCTCCCCACTTGACCTGTTGTTCACGAACAGAGAATTTGTGTGTGGTGTGAAGGTTGGAGGCTGTCTTAGACACAGTGATCATGAAATGACAGTTTTCAGTTCCTGGGGAGGTAAGGATGTGGGGTCAGTAGAACTGCCACCTTGGACTTCTGGAGGGCAGGCATTTGACTGTTTAGGAACCTAGCTGATGGTGCCCCGTGGGAGGCAGTCCTGAAGAACATAGAACCCTAGGAAAGCTCGATATTCCTCAAGTGGGAAATCTTTAAGGCACAGGTCCCTTAAAGATAGTGTGCCATAAAATGAGCCAATGAAGGAGATGACAANCAATGAGGGAAGAAACAGGAAGACTCATCGGATGAACACCTGGCTCCAAGACTGATGTCACTGGCAGGACCGGTGGACTTGTCAGTGGCAGGCTCCAAGACAGTGTCAGTGGCTCTGCAAAAGGTGATGGGATCAATAGTCCAACTGAAGTACATGTATGCCAATGCATGCAGCATGAGTGACAAGCAGAAGGAGCTGAAAGCCATTGTAGAGCAGGAAAATGATGACAGTTGCCATCATGGAAACATGATGGGATGATTCACACAACTGCAGTGATGCAATGAATGACTATGAACATTTCAGAAAGGGATAGGCCAGGAAGGAGATGTGGTGGAATGGCCCAGTATGTTAGGGAGTGTTTTGATAGTCTTGATCATAATGATGGTGATGATAGGGTTAAGTGTCTATGGGTAAGAGTCAGGGGGAAGGCCAACAAAGCAGATTCATGGTAGGAGCCTGTTACAGACCACCAAATCAGGATCAAGAAACAGACAAAATTTTCTCTAAACAGCTGGGAGAAGTTTCACAATCATGACCAATTGTTCAATTTAGCACATGTCTGCTGGAAATACAATACAGCCGAGAGGAAACAGTCTAGGAGGTTCCTGGAGTGTGTGGAGGTAAATGCCTGGCACAGATGATGAGAGCCAACTAAGGAAGGCTCCCCACTTGACCTGTTGTTCACGAACAGAGAATTTGTGTGTGGTGTGAAGGTTGGAGGCTGTCTTAGACACAGTGATCATGAAATGACAGTTTTCAGTTCCTGGGGAGGTAAGGATGTGGGGTCAGTAGAACTGCCACCTTGGACTTCTGGAGGGCAGGCATTTGACTGTTTAGGAACCTAGCTGATGGTGCCCCGTGGGAGGCAGTCCTGAAGAACATAGAACCCTAGGAAAGCTCGATATTCCTCAAGTGGGAAATCTTTAAGGCACAGGTCCCTTAAAGATAGTGTGCCATAAAATGAGCCAATGAAGGAGATGACAAACCTGTCTGAACAGAGAGCTTTGGCTGGAACTCAGGAAGAAAAGTCTATAGACTATGAAAGAAGAGGCAGGCAACTCAGAAAGACTAGAAATATTCCACGAGGCTATGCAGGGAGAAAATTAGAAGGGCCAAAACACATCTGTAACCCAATCTGGCTACTGCCATAAAAAAACCAAACCAAACCAAAAGAAAAAATAAACAAAAACAACAACAACAACAACAACAACAAAAACCCACCACACACACAAAAAACTCCAAACCAAAACTGTTTCTAAAAATACATTAACAACAAAAGGAGAACTAAGGAGAATCTCCATACTTGGATGCAGGGGGAAACACATTAAANTTAAGTGTCTATGGGTAAGAGTCAGGGGGAAGGCCAACAAAGCAGATTCATGGTAGGAGCCTGTTACAGACCACCAAATCAGGATCAAGAAACAGACAAAATTTTCTCTAAACAGCTGGGAGAAGTTTCACAATCATGACCAATTGTTCAATTTAGCACATGTCTGCTGGAAATACAATACAGCCGAGAGGAAACAGTCTAGGAGGTTCCTGGAGTGTGTGGAGGTAAATGCCTGGCACAGATGATGAGAGCCAACTAAGGAAGGCTCCCCACTTGACCTGTTGTTCACGAACAGAGAATTTGTGTGTGGTGTGAAGGTTGGAGGCTGTCTTAGACACAGTGATCATGAAATGACAGTTTTCAGTTCCTGGGGAGGTAAGGATGTGGGGTCAGTAGAACTGCCACCTTGGACTTCTGGAGGGCAGGCATTTGACTGTTTAGGAACCTAGCTGATGGTGCCCCGTGGGAGGCAGTCCTGAAGAACATAGAACCCTAGGAAAGCTCGATATTCCTCAAGTGGGAAATCTTTAAGGCACAGGTCCCTTAAAGATAGTGTGCCATAAAATGAGCCAATGAAGGAGATGACAAACCTGTCTGAACAGAGAGCTTTGGCTGGAACTCAGGAAGAAAAGTCTATAGACTATGAAAGAAGAGGCAGGCAACTCAGAAAGACTAGAAATATTCCACGAGGCTATGCAGGGAGAAAATTAGAAGGGCCAAAACACATCTGTAACCCAATCTGGCTACTGCCATAAAAAAACCAAACCAAACCAAAAGAAAAAATAAACAAAAACAACAACAACAACAACAACAACAAAAACCCACCACACACACAAAAAACTCCAAACCAAAACTGTTTCTAAAAATACATTAACAACAAAAGGAGAACTAAGGAGAATCTCCATACTTGGATGCAGGGGGAAACACATTAAACAAGCATGAGGAAAAGGCTGAGGTACTGAATGTCTTCTTTGCTTCAGTCTTTAGTAAGTAAGACCAGATGTTCTCTGAGTTCTCAGCACCCTGTTCTGGAAGACAGGGATGAGGAGAAGAATGAACCCGCCATAATCTAAGAAGAAATGTTCAGTGACCTACTATACCACTTAGACACAAGTCCATGGGGTTGAATGGGATCCACTGAAGGTTACTGAAGGAACTGGCAGAAGGGCCATGATCTGTCATGGTCATGAAGCTGACATGATCCAGACAAGGGGATCGAGTGCACCCTCAGTAAGTTTGAAGATGACATGAAGTTAGGTAGGAGTCTTGATCTGCTTGAGGGTAGGAAGGCTTTACACAGGGATCTGGACAGGCTGGATCAACGAGCTGAGGCCAGTGGTATCAGGTTCAAGGCCAAGTGCGGGTCCTGCACTTGGGTCACAACAACCCCAGGCAATGCTACAGGCTTAGGGAAGAATGGCTAAAAAGCAGCACAGTGAAAAAGGACCTGGGAATGTTAACTACAGACTGCATATGAGTGAGCAGTGTGCCCAGGTGTCCAAGCAGGCCAACACACTGGCCTGCGCTGGAAACAGTATGGCCAGCAGGAGTAGGGAAATGATTGTCTCCCTGTACTCAGGCTGGTGAGACTACACCTTGAATACTGTGTTCAGTTTTTGCCAGCTCACTAGAAGAAGGACATTGAAGTGCTGTAGTGCATCCAAACAAGTGCAAGGAAACTGGTGAAGGGTCTAGAGCACAAGTCTTACTGAGGAGCAACTGAGGGAACTGATGTTCAGCCTGGATAAAGGAGGCTCAGGGGAGACCTTATTGCTCCCTACAACTACCTGAAAGGAGGCTGTAGTGAGGTGGGTGTTGGTCTCTTCTCCCAAATAACAAGCAATAGGACAAGAGGGAATGGCCTCAAGTTATGCCAAGGAAGGTTTAGGTTGGATGTTAGGAAAAATTTATTCACTGAAAGGGTTGTCAAACATTGGGCTCAGGGAAGGCCTCCAGCGAAGTAATGGTGTCACCATCCCTAGAGGTACTTAAAAGATGTATAGATGTGGTGTTGAGGGACATGGTTTAGTGGTGACCACATACTGCTGGATTAATGGCTGGACTTCNGACAGGGATGAGGAGAAGAATGAACCCGCCATAATCTAAGAAGAAATGTTCAGTGACCTACTATACCACTTAGACACAAGTCCATGGGGTTGAATGGGATCCACTGAAGGTTACTGAAGGAACTGGCAGAAGGGCCATGATCTGTCATGGTCATGAAGCTGACATGATCCAGACAAGGGGATCGAGTGCACCCTCAGTAAGTTTGAAGATGACATGAAGTTAGGTAGGAGTCTTGATCTGCTTGAGGGTAGGAAGGCTTTACACAGGGATCTGGACAGGCTGGATCAACGAGCTGAGGCCAGTGGTATCAGGTTCAAGGCCAAGTGCGGGTCCTGCACTTGGGTCACAACAACCCCAGGCAATGCTACAGGCTTAGGGAAGAATGGCTAAAAAGCAGCACAGTGAAAAAGGACCTGGGAATGTTAACTACAGACTGCATATGAGTGAGCAGTGTGCCCAGGTGTCCAAGCAGGCCAACACACTGGCCTGCGCTGGAAACAGTATGGCCAGCAGGAGTAGGGAAATGATTGTCTCCCTGTACTCAGGCTGGTGAGACTACACCTTGAATACTGTGTTCAGTTTTTGCCAGCTCACTAGAAGAAGGACATTGAAGTGCTGTAGTGCATCCAAACAAGTGCAAGGAAACTGGTGAAGGGTCTAGAGCACAAGTCTTACTGAGGAGCAACTGAGGGAACTGATGTTCAGCCTGGATAAAGGAGGCTCAGGGGAGACCTTATTGCTCCCTACAACTACCTGAAAGGAGGCTGTAGTGAGGTGGGTGTTGGTCTCTTCTCCCAAATAACAAGCAATAGGACAAGAGGGAATGGCCTCAAGTTATGCCAAGGAAGGTTTAGGTTGGATGTTAGGAAAAATTTATTCACTGAAAGGGTTGTCAAACATTGGGCTCAGGGAAGGCCTCCAGCGAAGTAATGGTGTCACCATCCCTAGAGGTACTTAAAAGATGTATAGATGTGGTGTTGAGGGACATGGTTTAGTGGTGACCACATACTGCTGGATTAATGGCTGGACTTCAGGATCATAAAGGTCTTTTCCAACAAGAACAGTTCTATGTTTCTATGATTCTATTTATTATATTTTTGTTACTTTTATGATACAGTACCTTTGGTAATTGCAGGGCATTAGCATATAAAGAAGTAATGTGTAGGAGCATGCTGGAAAGTGTCAAACAGTTGGGAAAGTTTTCTTCCTCCTCTGCTCCTCTTTTTTATTTGCTTTGGGCTGGTTTCAAGGAAGTTGGAATTAGTTTAAAATTTTGAGGATTTAACCCATTTCTGAACTTTGGAAACATGTCTCCACAAATTCCACTTGGCTGTCATCTTTCCCAAGAATGCTAGAGTGTTGTTAATTGTGACAAATGCTTCCTTACAGCAATAAGCTTGCAGGCTGTTAGTCTGGGAACAAAGCAAAAAAGAAAATTAGATTTGATAGATTTTTTTTTCCAAAACTTTTTAAATAATTGGAGCAACATACCTTTCCTTTATCTTTAATTTTTATAAGAAGTATGGTTATGTTAAGGACATTTGGAGACTCTTGGGGGTATCTTTTAGTGGAAAATAGACATTATAAAGCTAAACTGCATACTACTGCTGTAAAACACAAGTCACAGTTTACCAAATCTTGTTAACTAAATTATTTACTAAAATACCATTATGGTTTTAAACATCTGATGCTTGTCTTCTGACTTCATGCACTTTACATGGATATTAAGGCAAACCAAAATTGAACAGAGGAGTTCTGGGTTTCTTGCAATTCCATGGCACTTACAATTAACTGCTTAACAGAATATTTCTTTCACCTCTACTGTAATGTTCCATTCCATCCGAGTGAATTCATCCTTTCTTTATGTTCATTCTGACAATGAAAGTCATAGGTATACATTCTTAACCTCTAGATGAACATCTTAGAATTTGATTTGAAGGTTTCTGCAATCAAATCAAAAGCAATAGCAAGTCAAGAACATCTTACAAATTTGAAGCTCTAGTTAGTGTTAAAAATCTAGTTAGTGTTAAAAATTTATCAGCTTTTTAGAGGAAATGATGCACTGCTTTTAATGACTGGTCCTTCACCACGTGTTCTGGAAAGTGTTTTAACATGAAGAAACTCCTTCCTTTCAACATCTAACAAAAACTTTGATCCAAGAAGAACCACAAAGGACAACCCTTTCAGATCTCTTCAACTGTTTTTTACCATTGCAAGGTATCTTCACAGGTACTCTGGACTTCAGATTATCCAGTTTATCTTTTGGTGACAGCCTCTCACATCATTCAAAAGAAATACTGAACAAGTATTATATGAAGTCCAGAGTAAACATTAGAAAAGGATTCTTCACTGGGAGAGTAATCACTCAGTGGAAGAGTGATTCCCCAAAGAAGTGGTCACACTACCAAGCCTGCCAGAGCATCTGGACATCACTCAGTCATATGTTTTAGTTTTAGGTAGTCCTGACAGGAGCAGGGAATTGTACTTAATGAACCTTATGGGTCCCTTCCAACTTGAGATATTCTATGATCGTATGGTTCTATGAAATAATTACAAATTCAGCAAGAGCAGAGTTCACTGTGTGATATGCTGAATCGGTTCCCTTGTGTATAAACATGTGCAGCAGATATAGAGAGATGATTCTTCCACTCAGCTCTGTGATCAGCTCTGGAGACCTGAACACAAGACGGACATGGACATGATGGAGCAAGTCTAGAGAAGCGCCGCAAAGGTTATCAGAAGGTTGGAGCACCCCTTCTACGAGGACAGGATTATTGTGTTGGGCTTGTTCAGACCAAAGAAGAGAAGACTCCAGGGAGACCTAACAGTGACCTTCCTGTACCTGAAGGGGGCCTAGAAGAAACCTAGGGAGGGACAGTTTACAAGGACATGTAGCAATAGGATGAGAGGAAATGGTTTTTAAATAGAGAAAGGTAGATTTAGACTGCACATTAGGAAGAAGTTTTTTACAATGAGGGTGGTAGAACACTGTAATAGGTTGTCCAGGGAAGTAGTGGAGGCCCCATCCCTGAAGACATTCAAGATCAGGCTTGATGAAGCTCTGAGCAACCTGATCTTGTTGAGGATCTCCCTGCTTACTGCAGGGGGATTGGACTAGATGACCTTTAGAGGACCCTTCCAACCCAAGGCATTCTATGATTCTGTGTTCACACTAGAGGGGTAGAGGGCAAGTTCCCAAGTTCTTTCCTAGGCAGCTAGATAAAATAGGATCATGTGTTCAGTGTGCTGTGTAATAGAGTTTAAATTTAGCATGTCCACTACTTAGCACTTAGACTCGTAAGAAAATATTTTGGACATTTTCTCCATTGAAAAAAGAAGAAAACAAGATTTTTTGTTTCTGTCAATGAAGAACCAAAAAACACTGACTAAAAATAAAAATGTTTGGATATAAGTAGCAGAAGTCTGGAATAAGGTTTCTACTTAAATATTTTTGGCTTCACGTTAAAAGTTTAAAATTTTATGTGAAGTGCTTGAATTTTCCAAGAAAATTTTGTATAGTAAAAGTATAGTTTTCGTTAAAATGCTTGGTGATCTTTTGAATCTTTTGAATGTTAACCAGGTTTTATTTTCTTTAAATCCTCTGTTAACCTCAGATTCAAAGTAGTGTAATAGGGAATTATTATTAAAATAACGGTAAAGACCTCTTTGGGAAAAATGCCCTCTTCAGTTTTGTTCCAGTGCTGGGATTTATTCTGTGGCTAAAAGTAATTTATGAAACTCAAAATGTATTTAATTCATAAAATTCAAAATATGTTTACCATTGCAGATAGATATTTACATTAAAGATATTAACTGTGGAATCTAAACTGAAATAAATACAATAACTTGCTCTTGCTTGTAAAACAATTTTTTTGTGGAGTTAGGAAAAAGAAGGCATGGAGAGTTTGGCAATCTTATCCCAGGATGTTTCTACTCTTAGATGTTTGATTACCCTGAATTATTACCACATTTTACATATTTTTGGCCTAAACTGATGTAATAGCTTTTAAAGTTCACCATGCTGCCTTTTGACAATCCTGACATTGTTTGAATTGATATACCTCATTCCATATATGGTTACTTACAGTTACCTTTGTATGTTTCACATACCTGAAATTTTATTTAAGTTTTTAATCATTTAATATGTACATCAGTTGACAAATCAACATAATTCAAATCATCACGTCCTCACTATCTGACCAATTTTTCAGGAATACATTTAAGATAAATATACTATATTTAAGATAAGTGTATTAATAAAGTCAAAATTTTGACACTGTGACAAACTGAACTGGCCAGTCTGACAAGTATTTTTTTGTGAAAAACTCACTATCTGAGGAGACTAAGAAATTACTAGTTCTTTGGGGTCATAAAAGTAGTAGTTCTAAGGGATTATTCACAAAGCATAGTACAATAGTAGATGGTTTTGAAGTAGAAGCTTTATTATATTCTACACTTGTCAAAAACTGATCATTAAGGAGTGATTTTTACAACTGTTCTGTTGATCACAATTTGTATATATTTAAAAATTACAGGTGAAGTTATGTGCAAAAATATCTGTAAGCAAGAAGTAAATAGGGTTAGAGCATCCAGCAGACAGTATTTGCCAGTATTGGGCAGAGACTTCACTACCCTCTTATTTTTCTCATGAAATTAAGCTTGCAAACACCACTAGTGTGATGTCTCCAGAAATCACTTTCTCATGTCCCTTTGCACCTTCTGTGTTCTTCTCTCCCACACATTTTAAAGAAGTGATCTGTAAATTAACATTAAGAGCAGAGATAACCAAGGAGCTGGGATATGCAGAGCAAAAGGAAAGATTGTCCTGGCAATAATCGCACTTCTTATGATATGAACAATGTTGAAGAATAGACTACGGTATAGCCCAAGGTAGTAGGAGGTGTCTAATGCAGAAAAAAATACTTCTTAGTAGTATCTTAAATCGTTGAGACTTGAACACTATATAGATAGTACGGCTGGAGAGTTCAGATGCATGTTTTAATAGCAATTATTTCCTCATCACTGGATCAGTCTTGATACTATGGCTTGTGATGTCTCTTGTATTCATTGGTGTCTCTTTCCATGAGGTTCATCCTCACCAGAACTTTATAATCCTCAGTGAAGTCTTTTCTGAGTTTCATTTCCCTGTTGCAAAAGATGTGAGTACAGCATATGCTAGTACCAAGTCTGTTACTGAACCCGTACAATACTGCTCTGGACAGATGGTGCAATGTACTGATTGTACTAAAGCAAGACCATGTCCAGCAATTATTTTACTACCCCAAAGCCATAGAAATGGACACATAGCAAGTCAGGCTAAACATGAAGGCATGAAAAAATGTTAGAAGCTCCTCATGCTCTGGTTTTCTTTGATTTTATTAAAAAAAAAATATATCATAATTTCTGGTCTGAGCTACTTTTCTACCTTGTTAGGGAAAACTGGAAACTGTGCAATCCAGGAGCTGTGAATATCAAAAATTTAGCATCTTCCCAAGCTTCTCTGGACTGTAGGTAATATGAGGGAAAAAACAGGCTTCATAGATGAGCAGTCACTAGATCTGTGGTATTTATGTCATAAAGGATAAACAATTCAGCACAGTAGTTAAAGGATAGCTTCCCTTCTTCATGAAAGAATGCTGTATTTTAATCTCTACTACTCCACTAGGGATTTTTGGCAATAAATAGTTGGAGGCAGAGTAATAATTGTGCCAGTTATGTAGCAGAATTCTGTTCCAGTTCAATTTTGCATTAACAATGCTGAACTGCAATACCTTTACTGAGAGAAATGTCATTACTATTGGTGCTGTTAGTGTTATTGCAAGGGGAAAAAAAGATACCACATGCTTGGAACAGAGAGGTTTGATGTGATAGTTGTAAAGCACATGTCTCAGCAAAACCAGACTGAAGTGCTGAACTGTTTCTCTGATAACACTGATACGTCCAGAATCAACATGGAAATGAGTCAGTTTAATGGTTTGAGAAAGAGTGAGACTCTTTCTACCCATGAACCTAGAGAATAGTGTGTCATTCTTAACAAAATTTGATTGAAGACATATGCCAAGGCAGAACAAAAAGCCTGCATATTTATATTAAATTGTACTCATATTTATTTTAATTATAAAGGCTTAGAGTATATTTTGAAATACTGTTTTCTGAGCCACTGGAGTATGGCAAAAAAGATGGAGCAGACTTGTGGAATTAAATATGACATATGCTGTTGGTTTTCCCAGCTTCAGGAAGGGGGAAAAAAATAAAATAAACAAATAAACAGAGGGCTAAATGATAAGATTTTTTTAGTTGAACATTTGGCAGGCAGGTAGAAGTTGTAAAACGAATTGATGAAAAATGTTATAGAGCACAGTATCGAGCTTTGTATTTTATCAGTTTCAAGTAGTGAACTCATGTTTGGATGCCAGAAGTATTTCAGAGGTGCCAGGAAATTGAAAACATTTTAATGAAAAGCATTTTATGACTTTTTTTTTATAAAAACATATCCTTTTCTCTATGTCTGTATCAATTTCTTTGTGCTTTCCTTATTTTATTAAAGTATTTTTAATACATCAATAATTGCATAAGCCCATGCTTCCAGGGATTTAGCAAATTTTGTAATTAATTCACAGACATCTCTTCTTTCCACTAGGAGAACTATGGTTCAAAGAGAACTACAATGCACCTTTAGGATTAACTGAAAGGAAGACAAACTACTTTCAGGAAACTCTGTCACAGTATGTTGTACTTCTTGATCGTGCTTAGCTCTTTCAGAATGGTGTTAAGGCCCCTTCACATATGTGGGTACAGCATTCTGGCTGACCTCTCTGAGGGAACTGTTGCAGAGGAGATATAAGAAGGAACCTTGGAAATTTGTAAATTAGTCTCAAACCTTTACTCCTCCTCTGGATTATCTGGTGATTTTGAACTCTCCTTAACAGCGCCATCTACGGAGAATGTTGGTTTTGGTGCTGTCACAGCATCAGTTCATTTGCTCCTCTGGAGTGGTGTCTAGAAAATGTGTGACACTGTGGGACAAGGTACTCTCTCAGAGTATTTTAATTTTCAGAGCTCTCATGGTGAGACAAGAAAACTTTCTGAAGGAAGAGCTACTTTTGGACTTCTAACTCCTCTTCAGCACTACAGAACAAGAATATAAATATGTTAGTGGCATTTGTCTGTTCTGCTCTGTTGCAGAAGCCTGATTTTTTTCTTCTTGATGAGAATGATTTGCCCAAGGTCACTTAAGTGAAAAAGTGAATCTCTTTGTACCTTGATTATGGAACATTATTTTGATAATATTCTGTTCTAAGCATTAAAAGATAGAAGTAAAATTCTCATTTCATTTATTCTAGGACATCAGCCATAAGTGTGTCTTCACCAGGTTTGACATTGTTTGTCAAAGCCACTTCATGTACTTTGTAACATTTTTGCTTCCTCCGGAGCTGTTGAAATTCTGCATACTGATGGGTGGTTATATCTTGATTAAGGAAATTGTCTTTTGTAGCCTTTGTTTATTTGCTCAGCAATGTTCATGAGCAGAGGACAGGTTAAAGGCCAATGTCATGAGCCATGGAAAGGAGAACAAAGTGCTAAATAAAGCTGCTGAGAATGCACAAGCTGTGCATGTATCAAGTGCTTTATTTATCCCCTCGTTGTTACATATACCTCAAAACAATAACAAAAACTCATTGTGAATTTCTCATTTCTCAGTAGTGACCAGTGATAGGACAAGGGGGAATGGGTGTAAATTGGAGCATAGGAGGTTCAAGTTGAATATTCGAAAAAATTTTTTTACTGTAGGGGTGACAGAGCCCTGGAACAGGCTGCCCAGGGGGGTCGTGGAGTCTCCTTCACTGGATACATTCAAAACCCGCCTGGACATGTTCCTATGTGATGTACTCTAGGTGGCCCTGCTCTGGCAGGGGGGTTGGACTAGATGATCTTTCGAGGTCCCTTCCAACCCCTAGGATTCTGTGATTCTGTCATTCCGTGATTCTGTGATTGTGAATGATTTATTTTACCAGTAATTTTTTTTTTTCTTAAATCAGATGTTTATGTCTTTGGTCTATGGATACATATATTGAACATTATCTTTTCAGGGTAACTTAGAAATTGAATGAACAGAAAGAACAGGAAATTATATTAGTAACACCTATTCCTTAACTTTGCTCCTCAGGCTAGCAGTGTACAACCCTCCTTAGTCAGATGTCACTGAATTCATTTGAAAGCTGATAACATTTATGCTTACCTCTAGAATTATGAGTGCCAAAGCTTGAGGTGTCTTAAGTACATACATTTCTAGCAATATGGTCTTCAAAGAAGGGAAAACACAATTTTTATTGCATTTTAAAGCTACATAACCCTTGAATCTACACGAGTGGGTCCCAAAGTGAATGACTTATTTAGCAAAGTTTTTCAAAGCTAAAACTTCTGTGCTTTGTTAAATGGATGAACATTAAGTACTGTCAAAGCTATTCTACTTGAAAAAAAGACACTAAAAACATTTTATCAGGACACTTATTTTTTGGTTTTTCACTGAATTGCTGTGTGAATCTTTCAGCCACATGGCTTCTAACACGTACACATGTCTAGCAGAAGTTGCTTTTCACCTCGTCTTGCTTCATTATCCAGCCTGTCAAAGAAACACTATCCCAATAGCTATGAAAAAGCCACACACAACATCTACTGTACGTTATTGTTGGCATCCTGAGCTGGCACGTCTGGTACAATTAAACAGAAGTTCTAAAAGATTCCCAGTTCAGTGTTCTTTGTAAGGACTGGGAAAGAGTAAAGTATGCTCAAGAGAAAGAGGGTAGTAATGTTCATGTACTCTGTGACGCAGACTGAGTACACTGATGGGGGAGAAATTTCCTATTTTCCTATGGGGAAATACAAAGGAGTAATAAAATTTTATACAGAAAAAAAAATATATCAAAATTAGATTTGCTGTTCATGAAGCATAAGGTGAAATTTAAGGTGAAATTGGAATTAAAACATGTTTACATTTTAAATGACAGGGATATGATCTTATGTATTTCACAATTTTCTAAGTAGATTTCAGTCATAGTATCTGCAATAAAAAAAAAGGTAGTTTACAACGTCATTTTTTTCACTTCTCAGAAAGGTAAAATTTATCAACAAATTCATACAGTTTAAGAATATTGTTTGCAAAAAGCCTGTGGAATTTTTCCTTCTCTATAGTAATTATGCACATTTTTTTAATCCTTCAGCTTTTTTAATATGAAAAAAAAAAAAAATGTTGTTAAACTATGCTATAAGACTACATCAGAATAGTTTTCTGAAGCTGAAAATGTAAAACTTGTCATGCTTTTGAAGCATAAAAGGTGGACTTTGGAACTACAAAAGTGGTCATTCTTTCAAAACACAACTTATTTGAAACCAGTTGGAGAAATGTTGCATTGAAAAAGAAAATGTAGTATTCAAGAACCTTTCCAGTGTGTTCAGGTGTTTTTTTAAAAGCATTTGCTTTTCTTTTAAATATTTATTGATGTAAATTGACTCAAAACATGTCAGAAGTACATGAATAAAATCAAAGGATGTTATTGAAACTTACATGCTGAGAGATAAAGACAGGTCTAAGGCAGTTAAATTACAGTGCAATTAGTGCCACCTAGATCCTACATGTCAAGTTTTCTTTTTCTGTACATAAGTAATTTTAACTTTTATGTTTAGCACATTCTCCCTGGGGTTTAACAATTCCAAAACTCTTGCTGACAATCTGTATAATCCCTGTGCAGGTCATGCATATATTGTCAGGGACAGGTTTGATGTGGAATTTTCAGTAGTGCTGTGCAGTAGGAAGTTTGAGCTCCTTTGTGTACATTTAACGGTGCCCAGTCACTGGAACTGCTTACTGATATCTTGATGTTGTCCCTTCTCATACTTGTCAAGACTGAGACAGGCATTTAGTCTCATTCAACTTCCTAGGCAATGTCCATGAGCATGGTTTGAGGTGCTCAGCTATGCACTACATAGTTCTGGCCCATAGATCATCCAGATGAAAGGATCTGTTCCAGTGTGGATTCTGCTTGCCAAGAACACTGCAGATGTCATAATGTGGGCACAACGTGCACCTATTTAGTTGCATTGGCAATGAAAATTTTCATGTTCTATATCTCTTATTAAATACGTGTAACAGTTAATGCCACTGAATTTAAAAGTGTTCCTCAAGTGGCATTGGTTAGAAATTGAAGGCTACTAATGGTGAAAAACTGAGCAGATACTCCATGGAATTGTGGTGTTTATTCTAGAATGCTGAATGTACACTCTGAAAAGTGCAATGAAACTAATAATTACATTTTTGTTGTTTTAAGAATAAGTTTCAAGAAAAATGTCTGAGTAACGATAACAGCTCAGTCTAGCCTCACTGTCTATCCAGTATAATTCTCACTCATTCATCTAAAAGACTTTGAACACAGCTTCCATCTGTAGAGTGTCAAGGAGAGCAACATGCATGTGTCTAAGACAAAATGCTAAATCAGCATTTGCACAGAAGTGCTCCTGTAGGACTATCTAGATTAAAACTGACTCTTGTAGTGTTGGTGCTCTTATGCAGTTATACGGTACATTTGTATGCAAGTCACTAACATCTGTGGAGGTGAGCAAACTCAAACTGTCTTTGAAAAGTTATATTTGAACAAAGCTTCTTTCTGGGCAGATGTATGAATTTATCCATGTAATTGTTGTTCCCTTTAGCTTGTGTGATGTTAGAGGCCACCACCTCATAAAACAGGACTGAATTCCACTAAACCTTTCTCTTGTATGTACCATACAGATGTACTGTACATCTGTCTTGTGTGAGGGCTAATAGAAAGGATTACCTTTAACAAACATGGCATTTTCTTCAGAATGCATTTTGGCCTTCTTGAAGTATGGCCATCTTTTCAGTGGTATAAAAGTGGTAAATTGTTTTATCAGTTTAATTTTTTTTTTTTTTTAAATATCCACATCATTGTAAGATAAACTTACTTGTTATTCTAAACAAACCATCTTCATCCTATAATCAGAAGATATTTAATGAAGAAGATAGCTCCAACAGTAACTGAATATTAGATAAATATTCAATCCTTAATGAATTCTGACCTACATAAGGTAATTATTTTTCTAGATTATAGTTTCATACTGAAGTGTCACTTAAAGCACTTTTTATTTCAGTGACCTAAAACTTGTTATTGACATCAGATTTCTCATGTCTGGTTCATAAGCAACACAAGGTGGTGAACTGTAATTTGAATCAAATAATAGCATGTTTGGTTTTGGCATTTTTGACAAGAATGTGCGTAAAAATGTGCCAAGAATATGGTTGTTGATAGTGGTATTTGGATAATGAGGCATTCACTTTAGTATGCTTTTTTTTTTCTTGCTGTACTCTTCTCTAATTCTGGATGATTCAGATGAACCTTGGACTAAAAATGTCAAAAATTATTTCATTCTAAATTTCACTTACTGTAGTGAAATTGCTGCTTTAGTTAATATGCTGCTGTGGCTAATCAGTTACAGTTTAATGACAGACAATTAATTCAGTTCCTGTATTTTAAGAATAGTGTAGTGAATGCAAAATGATTTTTGAATTAGAGACACTAGATTTCTAGCTTCATTCTAGACAAAAATCCTTACTTATCCTGTTGTTTATGACACCCATAGTTACAGTAAATGGAAGGAATACCATATTCATATTTTTAATTTTATTTAGTTTGTTTATTTCTAATTTATAGTACAATGAGACAGAAATGTACTATGGGATCTTTTTCCAAAATAGTATGTAATTTTAGTTCTCCCTGCCAGGAAGCAGAAACATACTAGTTTCTATGAACTTTTTACTTCATATGTTTCTTTCTTAGCAGAAAAAAATATTTTTTTAAGAAAGAATCTTTTCTATGAAAGAAACTAACTCTCTTTTGTCCTTAATATCAAAAAGATAGAGAGTAACAGCCATTAGAAAACCAAAACACATGTCTTTAAAGGGAAGTCAGAAGTTGTTACAAAGTAAGGAACTCTGTCATGGACAAGGGACACATAAGCTAAACCTTTTCCAATTAGATACCTTGGCACAAATAATCAAAAATATGTTCATGGACATGTGTAAATATGCATGTAAACAGCAATACTGACTTTTTAAAAGCTAAGGAATATGGGTTTTCTTCTGTCAAAATCTTTAAAACTTGAAAGGTAAAAGTTTCTTTCTCCTATGGGTTGTGCAACTCAGAATTCAAATTTTCATGTCAGGATCCAAATATTTTTGCCTCTTTTCTGCCTTCCTGCACCAACTAAGCCACATGGGAAAGATTTCCACTAAGAGATGAAGGATGGAGTTTGGTGATGACACTGTTTGTTGTTTGATAGTAATGTTGCAAGATTTGATATTAGATTGGAGGGAAGTTAAGGGAGGCAAGCATGTCTGGTATATCTGAACCCTCCCTGCCCCCTCAGCCCCTGGTGTTTTCTGCATTCACCCCATCTCTCTTGCTCACACTCTTGAACTATTTTGGTCTCTTTTGCTTCCTCTTTCTCTGCTGCTGTCATGCTCCTACTTGAAAGGAATTAGTATCTGATCTGCTAACCCTCATCTCTATTATCTAGGTATGGATTATTTATAGGTGGGTACACTGTCTTCTCCCATTAACTCCATTTAATTTAATCAGACTGAAAGGAACAGAATTGCCAGAGGGACCTTCTGATCTGCAGTCTGTCCTTGAAATGCTATTTGTGTAATAATTCTCTATATCCCTCCATTCGACATTGTGAGAAATGGTAAAGGCAGGTCTATCCTGAAGTCATTAGGATCATAAAGAACATTGTACATGAACAAATCTTTGTTGAAGTTGAACAAGCAATGATTTTCATCAGTTATACAATTAATAAAATGAGACAAAGTAGCAAATATTTACAAGTGCCTAAAGGTCATTTGAAAATC
Source organism: Chloroceryle aenea (assembly GCA_013399075.1). NCBI lineage: Eukaryota > Metazoa > Chordata > Aves > Coraciiformes > Cerylidae > Chloroceryle > Chloroceryle aenea. Next base: position 713,499 of record VWZY01008591.1, on the reverse strand, counting down.
ATACTTATGATCCTAAACCTTATTGTGAATATAGGCAACATAAGCTTCTAAGTAACACAATCATTTTAACAAATCTGCTGAGACTACGTCCTGTTCGACTCTTTAGACGCTTTGATTTTACCTAAATATAACCCAAATAAATGCATTTTTGTTTACTTTTTTTTTTTTTTTTTTATTTAAACTATGTGGACTCCATGGAACTGATATATCAGTTAACAAGTTTGAAAAAAAAGTTTTTTATCCATTAACAGACAGAACTCTGCAGCATATCCCAGCTGCGAAGGTCTCTGTGCAGAGGAAAACAAGTAGATCTACAAAAATGACCTTTGCCACCACAGCAGTAGGCAAGTCAGAATTCCTTCATGATAACAAAGAACTGGAACAAGTCCATAGTTAAGGAATTTACAGATATGAAGAGCTGGTTATCTTCTGTGTCTCTGCTATGTGTAGACTCAAAATACTTGCCATGAATGATGTGATGGAAAGTATAGATTATACTGAAATTCGCAATACAGGAACACTTCCAGGCCAGAAAAATTGTCTGACCTTCTCATGATCTGAATAAACTGTTGCTTTCCTTTATAAGGAATTTTTCTTTGGCATTGATCACATTATCTGAAATATTCTTCTGAATAGACACATGACATAGAACAGGTTAATATGCTCTAACTGGTAGGATATTCATTTATTTCAAAATGTGCATTCCGTACTCAGCTGAGTATGGCATGAGGTAATGAGCTGTGTGTGTCCTCTGAGTATTCATTCTCTGAAAGTGTATCACAAACAATGGGTACTGTTTTCCAGGAAATTTTTTCACAATTAACTCCCAGCAGGGTGTAACAACTACAGCTCTGTCTATGAAAGTAGTTTATATAATATAGCATTTGCTTTATTTGGGTGAATACTGTATGGAGAGATTTTATGAACAATATAAAATAAAGCACTGTATTTTGTTAAATACAAGGACTTCCTCTCAACATGGAATTTGAAGAGGTACATTAGAACATTTACATTCCAGCCTCTAGATATGCTGTAGATTTTAAAAGTGTAATGGGTGAAATAAAGCAATTGCAGAAGCCAATATTAGAAAACAAATTGAGGCATGAAGAATAGATGAGGATAAATCCATAATGTTGCTTCAGATTTTTGAGGATATATTAATATATTTTTATACTTTACTATTAAATTTTAGAAAGAATTAGTATAGGAACTGCTACAACTTCAATGTAAAAAAATAATTATTTGGCAAAATGTGACTTACTAAGGAAATACCCAAGGCAATGCATATGTTCATGCATAGTTTACTTCACAAATACCAGCCTCCAACATTTTTATGTTATATGAAAGTTCGTGATATTCTCCAAAATCTAATGAGTCCCTGATGTTGGCTTGCAGACAGCATTTTCAGAAAAGTAAGAGGAAACTGGCAAAAATATCTGAGAAGTATTTACAGTCATGTTAACCAATGTTATCCACAATGTTGTTTAACATTGATTTAAAATCAGCTGGGATTAAAAGCAGTGGTTTTCATCACTGACATTAAATCTTTGCAATACCTGAAGATCACCATGTCTGTTTCATGTAGAGTTTCTAGCTGACACATAAACATTTCCCCCCACTTGAATATGTGGCTAGATGAAATGAAATAATTTTTATTATTATTATATTCATTTTAGAGAAACTGAAACATATATAAATTGATATACCTCAAATGTCCAACCAGTATCTGTCCCCCCCAATTCCCTTCTCAGTAGTGTGAGCCTTGTGCAACCAATCTAGCTTTTATGGGGAACATCGCAATTGTACTTTCATTAAATATATATATTAAGGAAGAACAAATGGAGCTTTATTTACCTGATCAGGGGATAGGAGAGGAAACTAAGGTTAAGACTTACCTCCTAAGGTAAAGCAGTTGGGTTTTTTTGCCTATAAATGTTGTAAAATATCCAATGTTGTAAAATATCTTCTTCAATCAGTAAGGATACATCAGGGAAGAGAGTAGCAGCCTGTTCTGATGGTAAAGTTCCTATCTGCCACTCCACCCTTCAATGCACAAATTTAAGCAACTATGTACATGTATTCAGCCTTTTTTTTTCTTTAAACACCCTCAGATAACATTATGGCTGTTCTCTCGGTGACCTAAATACACAAGGAGCTGCCTTTTTATTCAGTAGGGTGGAATTAGCCCACACAGGCACAGTCATACTCACTGCCTGTTATAAATACAGCAGTGTCCATTTTTGAGTTGTACACTAAATACATTTTCACTGGCTAAACGGGAGCTGTCCTGATTGCCCAGAAACCACTCTTATTTAAGACCCTGGATGTAGCTGATTTTCAACATTACCTTTTAAATATGTATGCTGTGATAATTAAAAATTTTCAGTGTTTTTCTCACTTGCTTTCCTGCTTGTGCTATTTGACAGGCTAAACAGACAGCCTGTAGAAAGGACTATTTGTATTCTTTGAGAGAAGATGTGCTGGAAGTTTGCAGTTATCAAATTTGGCAAGAAGCAGATATGGGTTAGAGGTGTGTTTCACACATCAAAGGCCAAAGCTGCTGTTTGGCTATCCCAAGCTTGTGGTCAGCCACAGTACCATAATAGCCAAACCAAGCTCTTTTAGCTTGAGCTTTTTTTTTTGTGGGAAAGGTAGCACAAAGCTCTCCCAGTCTGACACTGTGTTGATACTTCCAGTTGTGCAGCTATTAATTATTTGGCAATTTGTAATCAGCATGAAAGATACAGGTAAATTATTTTTCAGTTACATATTTTCTAGTGTTCAGTAGTAATAGTAAAAAAAATGTCTTATTTCTAAAATGATTGATCTTTCCTGATGGCAGTTGTTTTTAGACTACAAGTAGAAAATACCATTGCATGGTCTTTATTTCTCATGAATTGCTAATGGGTTTTGCAGGATATTCTGGTGTCCCCAAGAGCTGAATAAAGATGAGGATCTTAAACTCTCTTACTCGACTCTCAACTGTTTTTGTGGTTAAATCTGTCTGCCAAAGAACTTTACCATGACTTTTTTCTGAATATATATCCAGAAAAGTTCATTTATGAAAGCATATAAATATTGTAGGTCTCCAAGTGATGCTATTGAATACAATCTGATGTACATTTAAGTATTTAAAATTGGTGATAGATGTCTAAAATGTATTCTCTTATTATTGGTCAGTGGCTTAACCAACAAATATTGTGTCATGAACAAAATAGTACTATTTTAATTTTTATCATTCCTCTTACAAAAATTTGTCACTGTGCTATCACTAACCATTTTCATTACTACAGAATCAACACACATAGGTAGCTAGGCTATGTGCACCTTTTCAATCTATTTTCCTATGGACATGTGCTAAATAAAACCTGTATAATGTCTGTAGCCTTTCTCCCACAGTCCTCAAAGTTCTTGGAAACAGGTAGTTGAGTAGAGAGACGTTTTCAAAACCAGAAAATCTAGGCAAACTTTACATATGCTCTAACAATTTGACAACTTCTGTCAGAATTCACAATATTTTATAAGACAGTCTATTATGAAGATGTTTCTAAAGCTACTATGTTCATCATTCTGATATTTTCAATACAGGTCTGATAAGAACATAGGAAATGACAGTTAATAATCATATACAAATAAACATTTTCTACTGAAACATCAAGAAACAAATAATTTAGCCAAGAAAGGAGGTGGTGAAGGGCATAACCAACAGAATTCACACTGGCATGCTCCATGCACACAAGGGAGGCTCTCTTTCATGTGCCTGTTTCATTGGTCTGGAAGTATTGGGATGCAGTTGCCTGTTCTGTCTAGACCTTCAGGATCCAGTATCAGTTACACCAACAATTACAGTTGCCAGTTACAGCAACAATAAGTAAAATTCCATACCATATAATTCAGAACACATTGATCTACTGATTGATTCAGAAGAGTAACTAATTAATTCAAGTTACACATCCATTGATCAATTTGGAGTTTTTTCTTTTTTTTTTTTTTCATTTAAGTAAAATTGTGTATGCAAACAGTGTTGATTTGTGTATGGGCAGACTCAGTGAAATTGGGTAAGAAACTACTCAAGTGTGGAATTTATTATTTTCTGGATATATGGCAAGGCCATAAGTTTGAAATGTCTTAGTTCATCTTAGACCATAATTTTAATAAGAAATGTACAAAGAAGATGATGCCAACTTAGCTAACACTTTAAAGGTCAAGGCACTCACTGCTACAATGAAACAAAGTGTACTTATTGTGAAATATTAATACCAGAGGATTGTTCTTGATTTTTCATAGCAAATGTGATCAAAACCATATGCCTTTTTTGAAAGTTAGTTGAACTAACAGCATCAGCAGGTTAAGAAAAAAAATTTACAATTGAAAGTATTTGGTACTTTAGAGGTGTGCCACCTCCAAAACATTCCACTTTCTGGTAGTTTTTATCAACAGTGCTTCTGAGGGACTGGCAAGTTCAAAGAAACTTGGAGTTTAATTTTCAGTCTGGAAACAGATACAGGTTGCACTTTCACCCATTGATAAAATGAATTGCAATGTGATATTATTATTACATGACTATAATAAAGTAATAGAAGTATAGAAGAATTCCTGTTCTGTAAACATATTTACAAAGGCACACATGCATCAAAGAGATGTAGCTGCACAGCTGAAGGAAACCTGTCAGTGATCCCTATGCAGAAATAATTTTTTTACACCATTTAAACAAAAAGCAAAATTTCCCCTGATTTCAACATAGCAATTTTTTTCCCAAATATCAGGAGATGCAAAAAGCATTCAATATCCCACTGAATTTGTTCCGTTTCTCTGAGATATATTTCTCTACATAATAAAAGTCTCTTTGGGCTCATATGTCAAATCAGATTTACTAATAGTACTCAGACATAGATATAAATTAAACTAGATTAAAATTTCTCCACACATATCTGATTCACAGTAAATAACCTTGATAAATTATTTTACTTCACAAAAAAAATATACAATTTGAGGTTAGCTAGCCTACAATAAAAGGTTGTGTTATAACTGTACTTGTATTTGTCATGTATTTATATTAAGTGTATGGAGTTATGCTGATTCTAGATCAGTTGACAAATGAAAACTCATTCCAGGTGATGCACAGCAATCACTTTAGAGTTACTGCAGTAACTCCGAAGTGCTTCTGAGGTACCATCCACTACAAATATCTCCAGAATACTAGTGAGGAATCTTTCATCAACACCTAATTATCTGTTTCCCTGAATTTTTGTCAAGGGTGACAAATGTGTAAAGTAGACTGGGTAGGTTTGTAAAAAAGAGCATAAAATTTATTCTTCTGAATGCTTAGTATAAAAAGAAATTGAAATTAAGCAAATGCATGTCAACTTTACATTCGAAATAACCAAACTTGCAGTGTTTTTCAGCTCTATGGTTTGTTGTGTGTTGTCAGAGCTGGGGTGGCCATTAGATGTGACACCGATTTTTCATCATTATGTGGACTTTTTACCTGTATACTTTGCTCTGATATTGCAAGTTACGATGTAACTAATTGGAAAAAGCATGATATGCCTGCTTTTTAATCCTGTTAAGTATGTAAGATTATTTTCTGACTGCTTAGACCTAGTTTTGGAATAATGAAGAAGCTGGACAAGAGCCTGAGATGTTGGTTTATTAAGTTTACAATAATTTTGCAAGCCTTGATTTACCAGATATGAGGGTACACATTGTAGCTTAGTTCGTTTTCATCAGAAATGTTCTAAGCAATGCAGGAATTTATTTTTTTTTCTTTGGGGATACTTGCAAAAATAAAGATTTTTTTTTATTTATTTTATTTTTTTTAATATTTGAAGCAGAGTTGTCTCATATTTTAACTAATCTGGCAGAAATTTTGTTTCCATACACATACCCCTGTACAAATGGGAAGCATTTGTTACTTGAACAATACAATTCATTGGTATGACTATAGGAATTCAGTGTTTTCAAAATGCACTCAAAGTTTTTTGGTAGTTTCTAAACATAACTATTTTTTTTTTTCTGGATGATTACAAAAAAGGAAAGCAGGCTTCTCATATGAATGGCTTTTCCAGTCAATTTTTTAATTGGAAAAAAAATTACTTTTAATGACTAGCTCTACAAATAATGCCTTATATTTCCATTAAAACAAACAATAGCAATGAGACAGTCAAGCTCTATTTACCAAAATTTGAATATAGCAGTATTATCTTAAACTTAATAAAAGTGGGCTAGATAGATTTTTAAAAGAATAGTTTTGATCTTTCCTGAGTCATTATTTCAGCTTGTATAATAATTAAAAGTCAGATTTACTACCTGTGCTTAAGGTAAAACCAAAATCTCCCTGAATTAGTTCCACTCCCTGTCATCCTGGCAGGAATCCTGCCTTCTTGTAAATCAGTTGTAGAGCTTCATCAACTTCACTTGAGTCAGGATTTTATTAAATGAATATTTGTGGTAATTAGGGATGAGTCATGAGACTCCTGTTTTTCATTCTTAATGATCACAAATAAGATCCATGAAAAGCCTACTGAAGTTAATTGGAAGATTAATGTTGCTTTCAATAGACTTTAGTTCAGGCTTTTTATTTTGCACACAGACATTTGTGTATTTTTTTTGATTTTTTTTTTTTTTAAAGACTTTTGGATTCGCTACGGCACTTTCCCATCTTCAGAGTTCCCACAGTGTCCCATGTTCCTGAGCTACAATGTAGACAGTATTGAGTCAGTTGTACTTCTTAAATCACGCCAGTCCACTATTAGTATTGTGTGACAGTCATTGCTGGTCACCATTCCTAGTTTATAAGAACAAGTGAAATGATTGTCTTCTCATGCAAATTTCTCTCCTGATCTGCTTAGCACTGGGTTTAGTAATTTGGCCCTGTATTCTATCCTCAACTATTACCCAACAATTGTTTTGATCTTCCATTATTTTCTGCTTATCCACAACATTTCTCATCTTTTCTTGCTTACAGTAGAACCTGGGTCATGCCAGGTGTTTTACATTATTTTTATCTGTGTTATATAGAGTCGACATTCTAGGTTTATTTTTCATTGAGCCTTAATATTAATGTTCTCCATTTTGCAAGCAAAAGAATACCAGAAAACTATGTGAAGCATTCTAAAATTTTAATTCAAATGTCTTTATACAGTTAACTTCAATGTAAAGATTACTATTAACTGCTGGTAACCTAAATCTTTGGTTGCAGAGCCAAGCTAAACTTTGCATTTGAAGTCAAAACATAATCTGTGCCACTAGAGCTGACTGCACATATATGAAAATGAAAATAAGTGATATTCATACACAGAATTCCTGTGGCAAAATATTTTATGTCCTGCCTATTCTTGACTTCTTCATAGATTCCTATTACTTTACTATATCATTGTTACCCAGAACTATGAAAACAAAAATTTTGAATGTGTATATATATGTATATAATGCCATATTCAAGGTACAATATATCAAAAAATACAGCAATATAGTTTTCTAGATTTGCAGCTATATAATGGAAGGCACTGGGCACAAAAGTCATAAGGGCTTGCCTGCTTGGAGCCTATATTGTGAACAGAGTCCACAGAGCATCTCACCTGCAAAATCCAAGAGCCTAATCATCAAGACACATTGACAATATTTGACATAGCCCCACAGGCATAGAGAGAAGCTTTATTTTGCTGTTCTCCTGTGTCACTGGGACTGTACTCATTCCTGCTCCAGCAGAAAAAGCAGATCTAAACATCTAGGTCACTATTTCCTATGTTAAACATAACCTTCATTATCCAAGTTCTATTCAGATACAGAAGAAAACAAAAAGCACAAACATCAGCAATCTAAAAATGTCAAAATAATGAAATACCTCTGGTGACTTCCATTGGAAGCACCTACTTACCATGAAAGGCAGTATGGGTGAAAGCATAAGCTGATTGTGAAACTAAATGAGAGATAGAGGTTTACCAGAATTGCAAGTCAATGTCTCGGAGGCAAGGAGGAAGAGTTCAAGAAGGTATGGCAGTGGACAGGAAGATTTTAGTTGTTTGTTGTTGGGATTGGGTTTTTTTGGGGGGATAGGGGGTTAAATAAGTGAGAAATTGTTAGTGATAATACTACATTTGAGAGCTAAAGATACTGATACACTTAAGCATTTTTTTTTTCTTCTATGAAGAAAATTTCTGATCCAAGGAATAATAATGTGTGTTCCCAGAAATGGGATCCACAAATATCTTCCTCCATTCAGGTGTTTTCTTTAAGAAAAGAAATGTAAAACAAATGTAAAAGAGAAGTAAATCACTGTTAAAACCAATATTTGCTTAAGAAAGAATCTGAATTGAAACAACCTAACCAACGTATTGCAGTTGTGAAAGTTGGCATATTCTGAGCTGCAAGTATGAAGGGTGTCAGCTCTTGCTGTTCCTCAACTTACTGGAAAGCCTCTTTCAGTGTGGTTTAGAAACAGTATTCTAGGAACTCTAATTGTCCTGTTCTTTTTACTGTAGTATTTAATATCAAGTAACCAGAACCATTAACTAATTTTCTGTAGCATTACTATGTTCAATGACCTCCTGTTTCAAATAACTTCCAAAACATATAGTTACTCATTCAGAGTTCGACAGTAAGAAAATACTTAATTGTTTGCTTTATCAAGTGTATGTATAAGAGCAAGAGATTAATTTTAAGATGTACATCAATGTAGCAAAATGGTAATGACACCATTGAATTAACATTGTCATTGAATAAGGTCTTTGAGATAATATCCTCCACAGCAAAACTTCATTAATAGTTTTATGTTCATCTTGTATTATAACTTCCTTTAAACTGCTAGGTTTTTCTGTGGATTACAAAACAAGGTAACGAATAGTGCAGAAGTGCTTCTTGGATTAACAGTAAACTAATTACCTGTTAAACTGTTAATAAATTTGGAAAATCCAGAGTCCTTTGTATATCAGTTTTAAAAAGATCAAACAAAAAGTAATATATAGCTTAGCAGATTTGAAAGACCAGAAAGACCAGATCAGAAACTGTGTTTAGCTAGAAATTCAAGCCCCTGACATGCTTCGTATTCTGCTGGAGTTTATTTATTGACTGTTTTTCAACAGTGAATGAATTGCACAAAAGGTTCTGCAATTTGAACATTCTTCAGATATCTAATGCACAAAGAGACAAACCCTGTAGTGGAAGGACTTTTTCCATCCTTTTTTTTGCAGTCATTATCAACACTGAAGCAGTAATGGAAAAAGTGGAAGAGTGAGGAGAGGGAGGGCATGTGGAGGACTGTAAGTCTGAAGTGTTGCTACTAACAAACCTGTGGAACCTACTCATTGTTATTCATACCCTGGGAGAAACATTTACCCAACCACATCTGGATGCTTTTTTATTAAACTAAAAATCATTGCCGGTTCATTATTCTACAGTAAAATAATTTACGGAAGTGCAATTCTCTGATAATTTATAATTTAACACTAATAATAATTTAAAATTTAAAAAAAAAAAAAGAACATGTTATCACTAAAATTATTTTTAAACAGTTCTGAAAACCCACTAACCTACTAACTTAATAAATTCAAATATGGAGTAGATAACAAATTCATCAAAGAGGTTTAATTCTGCTTCTGTGAGAAAACAAAAATAAACAAAATCTGAATGGGAATTCCCAGATTTTATCATAATGCCTCATATTATCTGGTTTATTTATTTAGACTTGTGGAACAAGGTAAAAGGTAAAGGGATCTGGTCTGTGGTACACAGTTTTAATAACTCATTTGTTTTGTTGTGCCTGTCCAAGTAGATCTTGTAAAAGGCACCATGACAGTTGATCTCTAGAGAAAAACATAGAAACATGGGTTGGAAGGGATCTCTAGAAGTCATTTATTCCAAACCCCCTGCTGAGAGCAGGGACATCCTCAACTAGAGCAGGTTGATCAGAGCTCTGTCAAGCCCCATCTTGAATGTCAGTTGGACACTATTCTAGGACAATAAGCAGTTATTTTCAGGGCAGTTTTATTGATTACTTTGCCCAATACTCAGTCCCTGCTTCTTTCACATATGGACTTCAGAAATTCCATATTCGAATTGGAAGTGATCTTACCTTTTTCTTGGGTCCTAATTGCGCAATAATCCTTTAAAAGTTTTTAATAAATACTTTAAAATTTAAAAAAAAAAAAATTATTCAAACACAATTCTTTGCTATTTATCTAATATTGTTATATGATATTTAAACATAATTGCCTATGGCACTGCTGGTATCTCTGTATAAACAACCAAGAATGGAGATATGAGATATATAAACATCAGGGAAAGTTATTTGGCATGATGAAACATTTTCATTTAAGACATAAAGAATAAAACTTGTTTGACCATACTTGAGTCTCTGGTGGTTAGTTTTGAGTCACTGGGAGAATGTGGCTCAGAATTTAACATTGATTGACAAGTGGCCGCCCACTGAGGGAACACTGAAAAGTGCTGAAGAAGCAACATCCTGTATGAGAAATACGGGTTTGTGGTTTTGTTTGTAACTATTAGCATAACCAAGAGACAGCAGATTAAAGGGTTCCACAAGTACTCCAAACAGTCATGTTAGGGCCCCAAAAGATCTTCTGCCTACTTCTAAAGAGCATTAAGACACTGGAGCCTTGTTGGAGCCATAAGTTGTACTGGCAGTGGTAGGGCATTGAGAAAACTAAATTCAATTTGAAACTTTCCAAACAAAGCAGTTTCTCCATATACGTCAATCTCCTTCTGGGTTCCCACTAAAGTACAGTGTAACTGCAATCAGGTGTAAAAGAGCTTGTTGTGCAAATGAACAGCAATATCTACGATGATGGGGATTTGGGGAAGCAGGCATTTATCTGCAGAAATTACTGTGCATTTGTTGCTACGGGAAGAGATCTTTTGCCTGTGTGGCCAACATGATGTAGTGGACTTCATTTTGTCAGAATAGTTTTAATGAAGTATCCATCTCCAGTTGTTACTTCACAGGAAGCCTTTAAGAAACATATTGAAGCTATGATGTTCCAGTACAGTCTTCAATGAATATGTGAGGTTTGTAGCAGAAATAAATTCTGTGGTGTAAGAAAGATTTCACATAAGCAATGTTAATAATGTCTTTATTTACTAAGTGATTTTGGGGTCCATAACTTGAGATTTGATACAGTATTAATTTATGTAGGTAGGTCTGTTTGTCTGTACTTGTAGCCTTCATATGGTATTTTTCAGTGCTTTCAAGGGGAAAAAAGTCATCACATTAAGAAGTTATGGAATTCTCTGTGCTTTGCTTGGCATGTTTTCATACAGCAACTTGAACCCACCTAACTTCAGTCTATCTTTAACATAAATCATCGAAAGAGATTCAGAAAGACATAAGCTATTGAAAATACACAAAGAACTCTTTTCCACAAAACTTCAAATATAACAGCTGTTCTCTGTTTTTTTTAATTCTTCTGAAAATGCAATGATTTGGCAAGTTGCAACATGAATTGTATTTATTTAGATTGTATTCTGTTTTTTAACAAATATTTCAATAACTATAGAAACTTTAAATTTACACTTTGTACTTTACTGTTTCGTTCCCACTCAACTGAATAAAAACAACTAATTAACTGCAATACCATTGTCCAAGCGTATTTCATAAAAACATGTTCTGTTCACCATAGTTTTTAATTTATTTAAAGGAATATTCATGTTTAGAAATAATTTATATCTAGCTTACCCAGAGAAAATAGAAATTAGCAGCATTCATTTTTATGGATGGCTGGATGGTCACATCCAGACCGTAGTTGTCAAAGGGTCAAAGTCCAGATGGAGAGCGGTGAAAAGTGGTATCCCTCCTGGGGTCTGTACTGGGGCCTGTCTTGTTTAACATTTTTTATCAATGACATAACAGCGAGATCAAGTGCACCATCAACATGTTTGCAGATGATACCAAGATGAGTGGTGCTGTTGATACACCAGAGGGACGGGATGTCATCCAGAGGGACATGGACAGGCTGGAGAGGTGGGCCCAGGTGAACCTCATGAGGATCAACAATGCCAAGTGCAGGGTCCTACACCTGGGCCAGAAAAATCCTCATTGTTAATAAAGGCTGGGGGATGAGGTGATAGAGAGCAGCCCTGCAGAAAAGGACTTGGGGCTGCTGGTGGAAAAGGTGGACACGAGCAACCAGTATGTGCTTGCAGCCAAGAAGGCCAATCACATCCTGGGCTGCATCAAAAGAAGTGTGGCAGCAGATCGAGAGAGGTGATCCTACTGCTTTACTCTGCTCCAGTCAGACCTCACCTGGAGTACTGTGTCCAGTTCTGGAGCCCTCAGCACAGGAAGGACATGGACCTGATGGAGCAGGTCCAGAGGAGGGCCACAGAAATAATCAGAGGGCTGNATAGGAAAGAACTTCTTCCTTATTTCTAATCTAAATCCACTCCTTTCTAATTTAAAACCATTACTCCTTGTCCTTTCATTCCAGGCCTTTGTAAACAGGCCCTCTCCAGTCTTTTTATAAGCTACCTTCAGGTTCTGGAGAGATTCAGAACACTGGAACAGGTTTCCCAGGGAGGTATTTGAGGCCCCGTCCCTGGAGATATTCAAGGTAAGGCTCAACAAGGCTCTGAGTAACCTGATCTAGTGGAGTATTTCCCTGCTCACTTCAGGGGGATCGGACTAGATGACCTTCAGAGGTCACTTCCGGCCCAAACTGTTCCATATTTCTATATGTATTAGCATAAAACTACTTTATGTTAAGTACTGACATTGGTAAACATTCAGAAGGAGTCAGAGATGATGTTTAATTCACCTGATTTCTGTCGAAATACGTTGGTTTTTTTTCTGTGGATATAGTCTGTTGTTTTGTTTGGGTTTTCTGGTTAGCTCTTGCTGAATAAGTGCAGAAAAAGATTTACTTTAGTTTAATGGTTGGTCATTCATCTGTTCTTTCTCCAAAAGGATCATCACATAACTCCTGACATGAAATTCCAGACATTTACAGTTAGACTATAAAAGACATTTACAGAGTCATTCACAGCAGCTAAATCTACTAGCTTCTGTAACTGTTTCCTTTGTTAAGTAGAGGGAAGGCTACATTCTACAGCCAAGGTAAGCACATATCTAGGATATGGTAGACTTTCAATCTTAATGGAATCCATTTTGGCAAAAGTAGTTGTTTGTTATTAGAAGAAGGTCAGCTTTCTCTCACCCCATCATGGTTATTTGTCTGGATTTCCCACAGACTTATTTTGAATAGGTCCTGTAGGGAGATTGGTGTGTAGCATAATGTATTCCAGCTGTGGGCTCACCTGCAAGAAGCAAACGAGATATAAAAAGAAAGAAAAGTAACAGATATGTATATATATAGACACAACTCATTGTAGCAAATAAAGTTTATTTCTAACATCAACGTACAATAAGCAATTGTGTTCTGCCTTTCTAAAGAGATTAAAGTCCACTTCAGTAACCTGTGTTTATACAGTTAATGTAACCTACTGGAGTACACTAACACTTCTTATGTATTCATAAATTGCTGAATACCCATCTAGGATTGTGTTCCCCCAAAAAAATTTTAGTCATTGAAGAACAGATTAACTTAACTTCACATTACATTTGTAATCCATCAGTTTTCTTGTGGCAAAGGAAGATACAGAAGTTAATTAGTACTTATGAGTACTGATACTGCCATTTGATCTTTCCCTAAGAAACACTGTTGGAAAGATTTGAATAAGTAATCCCTACAGACATCCTCAAGAAAGGATCCTCAAAGACTTTTGAAAGTCAAACACAGGGGTTCAATTTCAGTTGTGATTTGGCTCACCAGGCCTCTCTAAACTGTGAATAAGTTTATTTACCCTTCACATCTAATACATGAACAGGAACAAATTCCTTGAGTTGGTGCTAGTTCATGAAACAAGACCAGGAAAGTGTCCAGAGCAGTTGTTTGTTGCTGGTTGTGCCTTTCCCATCAGTAGCTCTCATCAGAGTTTCTGTTCAGTATCTCATCTTTCCCCAGTCTTTGCAACTATTAAATACTACTTCTCCAGCAAGAGCAATGTTGATAACAACAGGTCTACACATATGTCCTCATCATGCCTTGAGTGCTATGTAAAACAAGCAAGTGCAGTGTGGGGCAAGTTCTAGAAAACCTGCTTGGGAATGGTATGTGGGCCTGTGGAGTTTCTGGTGCTCTGCAGGCTGCTTCAGGCAGATGTATCATGGAAGTACCTCATGGAGTTTGGGTCCGGAGTCTGTTTTTACACACGTGTTTTCTTATTGAAGAAGGTGACTTAAACAAGCCTTTATCAAAATCAAGGGAGGCTTGAATGTAATAATGTTTAAAATAATAACAAAAGTAGTATTAGTATAATAATTATTATTAATATTATTATATCTTTATACCCTTAAAAGAACTTCTGAAAGTACAGATAAATGTACATATCTTCTGTGGTTTGTATAATCATATGTATATGCAAACATCTATCAGGGAAAGTACGTGGTTTTATATATGTGTGTGTATGTATATATACACAAAGAGTATCTTGACATATATATTATTGTATATCAAGAAACATATTGCTATTTGTTTACTGGAATACCAATATATTATTAAATATCTTATTAATAGCCAAAACATTTAATGTACCTTGAAGATGTATATAAACATAGTTGTGACAACAAGCAGAGTTTATAAAAAGAAAATTAAAAGGTGGGAGAAATAGCTGTAATGGGAAGTTCAGGGTAAGGCATATACATGAAATTTATTTTAGACTTGTTGAGCATGAATGTGGATATGAATTTACAAAACATATATATTGCCCTTTTTTAGAAACTGCATATTGTTTATTTGTTTTTCAACTATTCAACCATTGTTTCTAAAATTGGCTAAGATATCCTGCTAGCATAGTCCTAAAATCAAGTAATTAAACCTTGGTATTAAGGGTACCGTAGTAATGGGTGCCTTACTAACGGATGCCTAACTTTATCGTTCTTAGCATGAGTATAGTGATCATTAATGATTATTCTCTGATCCAGTGTAGAATTTCATCACATGTCCTCTAGTCTTCAAAATGAAGCATAGAAGACTGAAAAACAGGGTCATTGACTGAATGCACCTTTGAGATCTTCCAAATGAGGGCAAGGTTCTTGCATAGCTTTGGAAATATGGTTTTCCCATAATGTTCTTTTTAATTTTATGCATAATTTAATCATCACATATGAAGATAACATTCCTTGTGTAACAGGTCTATTCAAACAAGACTGATCCCACAAAAATTCATGTGCTTGATTTCATGCAACTGCAAGTAGTTCTGCTAAAGGTCTCCCCTTTATAAGGTCAAACACAAAGTAAATAAAGAACAGATCATAAAGAATGTGCAGTCTTAGGAGGAGGAAAGGAACAGACTTTATTGGACACACACGTTAATAGTACAGTTGAATATCAAGTTCAGAAATATTGATTAATAATTAACAATATACTTCTTTATTCAATCAATAGTAAAGTTATCAATATCACCCACTGAAATACTGAGAAATAGTTTAAAAGTTACAATTGAAAGAATAGGATATTCCACCATCAGTGAAGTTCCAAAAAATAATTTCATACTTTGCATATATTTATTATATATTATATATTTATTTATGCAGACTTCTATACATGCATTGCCTTTCAGTGAGTAGCATTGTTAATTTCTGTGCTAAGCATCTGCATGAATCTTTCCACAATGAAACCTTGATTTTGAATGTCAAGCTATTTATACACGTTTCATTTTCCTTACCACAAGTGAGAAATATCCACTGACATCACCAACAAAGTGAAAGAAATCCAAGATAGGAAGATAGGAAGTTAAAAATTTATGTTTCTTAACAAATTCACTGCCTTTTGAGACTGTTTGGTGCATTTTAGCTATTAACCTTTGTAGGAACTGTTTGGTTTTGTTTTTTTTTTTATCAAAATCTTGAATTATTTTGTAAAAATAAAACCTATGGATCCCTGCCCCACATTCCAAGATATCGGTAATTCTTTCAATGGGTAGTTGGTTTCTTTTTTCTACATCTTTAGTTTTTTAGTAGAATTAAATAGATTTTTTTAATTAATCTTCAAGTCAACAAACTTATTTTCAACCACTCCTGCACTGTCTTTTACTATTATCAGCCTCCTGTAGCCCTAGGCACCTAGTTTTGTATTTATATTTAACATCATAATAGATCTTATATAACCATTTTCTTATGGAACTTTTAGGTTGCATCTGTCAGGCTGGAATGTTCAAAACTGTTTCTGAAAGAAGTACCAACTCCTATTTCATGCCCTTAGGGAATCATTGTCTCTCTATTTGGGGCACTTTCGAAGATACCACCTGTGGATGCCATTTCCTGGTGTTTAGCTGTGTGCCCTGTGCAGGTGAACACTAGTTATCTTTTATTCTGAGAGTCAACCTTTAAAATGTCTTCCATTGCAATTTCTTTCTTAATAGTCTTCTGGAATCTGATCCAGCTATGTTACACACTATAAGCCAAGCTTTACTTTGACTTCAGTAAGACTACCCTATGCTTAAAGTTATTTGTGAATTAACATGCTTTCCAAGATTGGAGATTTGATTGCAGTGATTTCATCAGATTAGACATTGGGTAGAGTTGCAAGCACAAGAGAATTTTGCTAGTAAAATATTTTAAGTAGAACTTTTAAATTGTAAGTGAAAATAACAGGATTTGGTCTAATTTTTCTCTTTCTAATTTTTAGTATCTAAATGTAAAAAGTGCAAATACTTCAGTGCTTTGAGTAGATTTACAGCGTTGTTAGTTGTTTGTTTTGTTTTTTTTTTTAACCTGGGCATTTTTGATTACTTCTGAGCAATATAATTGCTTCAATGAAATGGTTTAAGCATATATATATTCAAATAATATATCTGCATGTGCAACTGCTCATTTTTCATATTTCAATACATGTTCAAAAAATGGAGCTATTGAACACAACATTCTACCATAAACAAAGTACATATTTGTGCAACAATGGATAACCTTGGCTATCCTAGTATTTTTTGTTCTATTTGTGGTAACTGTCATCAATCTTTTTTTTTTTTTTTTAAACTTATTTACTATCTATAACATCCTGACCCTGTTAAAACATACAAAACTTAAAACTGATGAATTTTTCATTCATAAAAGACAGCACTATTTATTTTGCATAACTCCTCCTTAACTCTGTATTAAAGTCAAAACCTGACAGAAAAGAAGAAAAGAAAATTGCAACAATCTTGTCCTTGGACTTAGAGATTAAATGTAATTTTGCTATTAGGAATCATAAAGGAAGTTATATTGTCATTTTATGTCCTAATGAATTACTAAACATGGTCTTGGCACGGTGCCACCTCAGTTTTGCACAGCAGACAGGGACATATTTTTTATTGTTTGTGTATGTTTCAGGAGATGGAAGGACCTTGGCATCATGAATTTGATGAAAAATATGCATCCCTCAGGGTAGCATGGAGATTTTACGAGTAGAATACAGCCAGCACTATCATGCATTCTCACCCAGCTTTAAGAAGTAACATCAGAGCTGCACTAAATTTATTATAAGTAGATGAGAAAGTATGGTGGCATATATAATGTTATAGATCTTTAAAAACAGGGAAATAAACAGCTTTGTGCTTCTGACAGCCAACAAGAAACATCCCCTTTGATTTACCATTTGCAAATTCAGCCTGATGTTACTTGTAAATGCAGTAACATTCAAAAAGATGCTGCTTCAAAAGACTCGTTGACTTGTTATTTCAAGATACACATGTATATCAAAAGCTTTATTACATCCACTCTAAACAGGGAAATGGTGTTACTGATATCGGACATTTCTGGGGCTGTTCAGTGACAAGTGGAGCTGACAATGTATCCTCGTTAAATGTAAAATATAATATCCTGTGAAGGTGAAATAATTTTAGTGTACCTACAGTACCTGGGGGGATCATTTTCATGTTCTCACTGAGGAGATATTGTCTGAATATAGTCCAGAGAAAAAACATTTTTCTTAGCCTACTGAAAACATCCCATAGAAGATCAAACTTCCTATCCCTATGTTCCTTGGTATATTTTAAATTACACAAATATTCATTCTAATCCAGTCACTCATTGCACTCTTCACCTTCAAAAATAACAAAATGAAGCCTCTGCCTTTAGAAAGCCACATTCCTGCTCTTGTAGAACCATGTGAACCTATTTTATATGGATTTAAAATACTGAAATAGGGTTCACAGGAGGATACAGAAACAGGTTTTTGCACTGGCTTTGATTCACCTGGAATTTCATTAGGATTGCCTTAGAGTGCAGGGTTCAAAGAAAATTCCAGTGATGTCTTCCAAATTTGATTTGGGTGAGATTCAAAACCATAAATCCTTCAATCTTTGTACACATATTAGAGCACTCTCCTATGCTCTGCAAGGTGGTACACTCAGAACTCATCCCAGGTCTTTTAAAAGTTTGTTTGAAGAAAGGCCAAAATTTGGGCTTGTAATTAAACCAGAACTGAAGCAGATTTAACCACAATTTGCATTCAGTTGTGAATGATTTGCAGAATCCTAGGAGGTGGTATTAGGCCTTACTGTTACTTTACTTACCAGCCATTAGCAAGAGGTGTGAAGGAGGTAGTCACGTTGGTATGACTGAACTTTAGAGGAAAGGTAAGTCTTGCAGAGAAAGAAGATAAACTTGCATCTGGTTTTGAATTTTAAAAAGTATATCAAAATATGAGTTGTTAAAATCCTGGAAATAAAGAATACTTTTCAATAACTTATATTTCTTATTCCCTAACCTCCTCATTTGGTTTTCCAGCAATAAAATCAGTAATTTTTAATAAGTAAACACACAGTTTTGCTTTTAGGCCACATCTTTGACCATCTCAGAATTAATATTTTCATTGCTTCTAAGCTACGAGCCGTCTCTTTTCTGTCTGTGGTTAATATTCTTATTATACAATTAGAGACAATGAAAGAAATGAGGTACTCTATTCTGTAATCCTTGTCCTTTAGTGTTAGATTCTGCCTCATTACTGAATTACTTTAACAGATCAGTGGGGTTTTTTGGACTAGGGCCTTCCACTGACATAAATTAGATAAGAATCGGATGAAGAGTATAATTTAATGTACTGTGTTCCTATTCAGAAAATATCCACTTTCCTCATTTTAATTTCAGGACCACTCAAACGTGCATAGATTATTTTACTGTATTTGATTATAATTTTGATATAACTGGTTGAAGTCAAAAGGTGTCTAGTCATTTTTTCCAGAACACTGATCCATACTTTTTATGTCTTAGCTTGTTTGAGCTTTCCATCATGAGAAAGCTCCATGGTAGCTCAGTGTATGGAAACAGATGTGAGGTCACACACAGCCTATGGAGTGAAACCTGAAGACAATAGAAAAAACTCTTTCAGGTCAATACACTCTGGCAATTTCCTTGGCTTCAAAAATAAAAAAGCTTTAAAGATTCCTCATGCAAAAGTTCAGTACAGTTAACTAATCACTAATAGATTAAATCAACCTTATTTGGGTGTGAAAAGATAACATTTCAGAGAACATTCCTCTTTCTTACCTTCCCTCCTTCCTCCCATAGAGATCATCTATTTTGAATTAATTTTAAGAACGTTCTTAGAATGGTTCATTTAGGAAAACTGAATGCTATCTTCACTTAAAAAGAAATGAGTAAAAGTCTCAGAAGCAGTTAAGTCTTAGCTATCAAAGAGATAACAGACCTCAAATCATATAACGACTTTTCTAAGGAAGCTATATGTTCTTTTATCATACAGGTACTTTGAAGGTTTCACTGCAAGTTCACTACTCAGAATTGTCAGAAATGTAAAATGAGGTTTAATGTTACCACTCATTAAGTCTATGAGTCATCTTCCAGAAGCTATTTTTTATCCTGCATTCTAGGTTCTTTGCAAATGGCTAACAAAACTCACTCTCACCTGCAGCATTATTTCATTTCCTAAAATGACATTTTTTTTTTTCACACAAATGTAATCTGAGATAAAATTTACATTTTAATTTTATGTGCATTCTTGCATTTAGGTGTTAAATTGCCCACACAGAAAAAGATCAGCATTTGCTTATCTGTAGTTTCAACATAAATATCTGTGATTATCTCTTTTTTTCTGGGCTTCTTTGATACACATAGAGGTTTTTTTTCACTGAGGTCACAAGTGTGTTTACATAATACTTGCCTGACTTATGTTTATCATCCTTAAAAAGTTTTAGGCAAAATCAGACACCTGCTCTTGTTTAATTTAAATGTGTATCAATTGTATGACTGGAACCTTGCATTTCAGATAAAAAAGTTCATTGCAGGCCCTTGAGTCAATAAGGAAGCAATATTTGGATCTGGATGGAATTTATTAAGCACAAAAACACTTTAAATTATTGAAAAGATTATTTCTTTTTCACTAATACTTTCCAATAATGGCAAAGCTGCTGGAGGAACTTGCCAAGCCCCTTTGCATCATTTATCAGCAATCCTGGTCAACTGAGGAAGTCCCGGATGATTGGAGACTTGCCAACATGACACCCAGCTACAAGAAGGGTAGGAAGGAGGATCCCAGGAACTACAGGCCTGTCAGCCTGACCTCAGTTCTGGGGAAGATTATGAAAGAGTTCATCTTGCGGGTGATCATGAGGCAAGTGTAGGACAACAGAGAGAGAGTTACAGTCTGTATAGCATCTCACGACAACATTAGGCCTTCTAGAAAAATGTGACAGGCAAGTCAGCTTCTAACACTTTTGTCTTTTTTTTCCCTCCACAAGTCAGCATGAGCAGTTTCAAATCCATGTACCAAGTAGCATCTGAGGTAATGAAAAAGAACGGTTTATTTTCTAGAAATGTAAAGCTTCTGTACTAAAGCTATGTTAAGTTTCAGAAACCTCTAAAGTAGCTGCTGAATGTTTCAGAAATGTAGACAAGTACATGCTTATGAATAGACTTCCTAAGTCTCAGCTGTTTACAGTTTTCATAAATGGCAAACAAATGTGTAACTATATAACACTGTGATCTGAGTTAATTCTCCAGGATGAGCTAAGCTGCTCAGTGTCATGAGTAACAAACGGTGTGGGAAATATGTGAAAATCCTGGGAATACATCATGAGATTAACTCCCTTGCAGAAGAGATCTCAAAATATGAAAAACCATGTAAGCAAGATTCAGAATAATTCCTATTCAGTGTTCAGAAAGGGATTGTGAAGATGCAAATCTTAGTGTGCATTATCTGTAGAAAACTGGGGATAAATTTATAAAAACAACACTTTATTTAAGGAATATATTTTATCCGTAGTCAGAACAAGGAAACTAAGTTTCATCCTTTAATGAGCATGGGGAGTTGAATGTAGATTTCTCAGTATTGCACTCCATACACTGAAGACTTTGAACAAAAAAATAAAACAATGACAAAAAATTGCTTCTTTACACCTTGAGTTGCACTCCTTTTTCTTCTTATTCTTTTTGAAGAGATACTTAGAGACACTTGTAAATAGCAAACCTAGTAGCAGTGCTACCTGGCACTTTGTCATCAACATTCATAACTTCATTCAAATTCATTCTTCTGGTGTCAGATATTCAAGTTTCTATACAAAACTTTTTTTTTTCTTTCTTTCACAACTTTGATTTTAGGGGGAATATAGGAAAAAAGCTAATGTGTGGGATACTAGTGCTAGGAAGATGAAGAAAGTACCTTCTGAGCTTAAATAATGTGCTAAATTGTTTATATTGAGAAAGAGTCTGGTCCTCTCTTGTATAAGAATTGAAAGTCAGAGTTTTACAAAGATGGACTTTACAAAGATCTCTGTGAGAGTGTTTTACTGCTTGGTTGGTTGACTTTGCTATGCCACGGGCATGCAAATTCTGTTTCTTATGATTTTCTTAATTCAAGAAATGGATGAGAAGAGTATGTGTTTGCTGACTATAAATCATTAGATTAGCAAAAAGAGAGCTTTGTCAGTTTAAAGACTCAGCCCAAAAAGATGCATCTATACTGACCCTCATTTTACCAGAAAATTATTGCTAATCTAGTCAAGGTGGTCAAGTTCATTCAGCCAAAATTACCATATATAAACAAAGTCTGGCTATAAAATGGAAAGCAGAAGCATTCTCACCTTTATTAAGAGGTTAACAACGGCATTATTTCTTCATGAGATCTTCCTCTGGGACATAAAACATCCACCAGTGCAGTGGATGCTCTGGGGAAGACATTTAAAATCATCACTGATACAAGTGCCACAGAACCACAGAATCACTCAGGTTGGAAAAGACTTTTAAGATCAGCAAATACAACAGGAGAAGGGGAACTTTTTATTTCTGTTTCTCCCACCAAAAAGATATCAGGACTATTTTCTCCTATCCTTCCCGTTGAGAGGTGAGGATGGGGAAAGGGGGATCGGAATAATGCCTTGAAGTTCTTGCAGTTCTGTTGCATTCCTGGCAGACTAGGAGGAGTGAAGGTGTGATGTGAAGGGGGCATGGGACAAAGAGCATAGAAGAAAGAATGAGAATGAGGATGCTTACAGAGATGCTTGGTTTTTTACTAGAGTGGAGCTTCTCAGTGGAGAGGGTGATGCTGTGAGGAATCTGGATTTTGTTCTTTTTTTGCATTTACTCCGTCAGAGCCTGTTGATTGGAGTGAGTTGAGAGGCACTAATTTCTGAACTAGCATTTCCATTTATACACTGGATCTGGCTGCTGCCTTGTACCTATGTCTGAAAATGCTGGCACAGACATCAAGGGGCAGAGTAGGCTGGCCACCCCCTACAGCTATGAACATCTCTCCTGGGAGACATGAACATAAATCTGAACACACACTGTGAGGCGTGCAGTGACTTGCGCCTCTTGTGTGTGACAGCCAAAACCTGTGTGAGCCTGAGAAGAAGGAATCCCCACAAATTTCTGACATTAAGAAGTGAGTTCTCTTTAATTTGAACCTACCCTTTACTTACGGACCTTCCCTAGGCTTGAGTAAATCATAAACTGACATTTTCCTCTCCACAAGGCTGGGATGTATGGATAGCAACCTGGCTACCTCACACTCCTCAGGAGAGCTGCTTGACAGCTCCATTAATTGGAAGAAGATTTTGGAGAAAGTGTCACATAAACTTCAAGAGGTAGCCCAACAAGTGATGATGTGGTTTACAAAACATCTAAATATATGTTTTGTATAATGCCATTTGGAGAAAGTACATGCAAAGAATACAGTATTATGTGAGCTAGGCAATTTCAATTTATACATTTTTTATGAGCATTCTCATTATATGAATCAAAAAGAAGAGAGAATCGCTTCTAAATTATTTTTCTCCCCTTCAGTTCATCTTACCTCTGTTCCTGTGGTTAGGGGTTGTGAGGCTTGGCTGGTTGTTTAGGATTTTTTTCATGAACTTAAGCATCTTGAATCAAGTGAGTTCCTATGAAGATACAACAATAAGATGAACTGAATCCACTGCATAATATTCTGTTTCTTAACCTACCTGTGCTCATTGCCTGTTAGTGATTTATATACTGCCTGCAGTATGTATATTTTAAAGGTTTGCCGTAGCAGTACTGATGTCTCCATCACAGTAAATCTTTTCATTGCTTGTTTTCATGATACCTAGACTGTGACTGCAACTCCTAGCCATCTTATTAAAACAAATAAACTATTTAGCTGTTTCTTCTAAGTTTTTCTTGGGGGCGTTGGTTTTGGTTTTTTTTATGGGAGAAATACAGAAACAGAATTAACACTGCTAGGGTCTTCAAACTTTGAAGAAAAATTCAAAGATGCATGAATTCCTTATTTTTGTGAAACTACATAAATAAATAGCACAGATTAATAACACTGATTGCAAATCAAAACATTTTGTCTTACACTTTTACATATGGATTACCTCTACTGTTTATTTTACTGGATGATCTTGCTTATATATTGAAAATGTCGGGGAAAAGATTTTAATGCCATTAATACATATTGTCACTGATCTAGCAGTTCTGTACTTGAAAAGTTTAGTCAGGAGCATAATATTTAATTGTCCACATTGACACCAAATATTTGCTTTGGAAATCAAGAGGGCATTAGTCCAGCACATCTATTGCCCAATTGTTTTTCTGCTTTTGTTTCTGGATTCTTTTTGCCATGCACTTTTTTTTCACAGCTGTTGCTCGTAAAATTGGTTTGGATGCTGCTCAATTCAGAGAAATGGTATTTTACAACAATTCATAGTTCTTTCATCTTCAGAACACAATGGATTTATTTGTGCTTAGATTGGTCTATTTTGTTAACAATCTATGGTCAATAAATAACAAATCTCTCTTACAGAAATAGTTTTCAGTTTACATAGCAATATTTTGAAGAACTTATGTCTTTCATTATTGTTCTTCTAATTATTTTTTTGTAAAAGATAAATGCAATTTTATACATTAGGTTTGATTTGGGTAATTTTTCTATACTATTTTCCTGTAAGATTTTGGAAACCATAATAACTTTTCAGTGTCATCTGGATATAATACCTTTTTACTAATTTTAGAAAGTATTTTAGTATGTAGAAGCAGTATTATAACAGAGCAAAATATTGCTAAATGCCGAGCAATCTGATTAAAAGAATTTATGTGTTTGGGTTTTTTTTAACTAAACAAAATTTCTTCCCCTTCTGTTTCAACTTTCATGACTTTTATTAACACAGGCTTGTGAGATTCTCACTGACATTTTGGTACCAAGGTTATGAATTTGTTACAGATTTTGAGACACATATTAACCATGTCTTTACCGATGTCTGTGATGTTCTGTAGATATAACAAAGCTCTGGAAAAAAAAAAGAAAAAGTGACAAACAAGCTTTTGCTAAACCCCATTCTGTGATGTACTAGTTTCCAGTACCCAAACTAGCCAAAATAATAGAGTTAAATTTTGTATTTTTAAAGTGCATCAGAAGAAATCACTTTTAAATATTCGTGTAAAATCTATTTGAGCCCATAGGCTGTTTCCTGATAATATGGTTTCAGAATCTTGATTTGATTTATTTAGCAGATGTTGAGAGACTAGACCTTTCAGACACTACTGAGGAAACAGTTCAGACTATGTTTGATTCTATTACCTCTGTTGAGAAAAGTGCTTCAAGAATGTTTACACACACTCTATGTTAAACACTTATCTCAATTAGGATAGTTTGCTCAAGACAAGTCCTAAACTGTAATTAAATGTTTATTACTAAGAATGGAAAGGGTAACCAAACAAAAGTACTTTCAAACAGTGGCAATAAATGGAATACTTTTAAAAAGGTTGTTTGGTTTTCTTCCTCCGGCTGTCATAGTCCTTTCCCCTTCTTTTCATTACTGTGTAAATAATCACATTATTCACCCTTAGAAATTAAAGATAAGATTCACAGATTGCCTGTGTGGCATACAGGTCTGTTTATGCTGAGCTGCCCATTCACAGCTACAATTCAGCTCATTAGAGAGAGCCATTCACCTGTCCAGAGTCTGTGCACAGCACACTTCAAAGCCCTGGGCAAATTTAGTATTCCTGGCAGCAACAATGAGAATTTTAAAAATATATCTATATAAACAAATTTCATCTGTTCTACTTTTCAATACATTACCTATTTACTGGAAAATTCATGATTTTCATAGGCCTCCTTTTCCACTATTTTGTTCCCATCATGCCTAATTCAATGTGCCCATGATAATTCACCCCTTTTAGTTCCCATATGTTGATTCAATATCAATATAATTCTGACTTTTGATGCCACAATTGTTAGAACTGCTAATTTGTGGCATAATTGATAGGTAATAAAGAGTTTACTCCTTAACAATTGTTGTCCTTTTGTGTCCCTTTAGTTTCCTCAGTAGTCCACAAAGAAATCAGAACCCATGAAAATGACAAAAGTAGTAAATGATTTTGAGGTTTCATTATTGAATCAAACTATATCATGTAAAAAAGTTTTTCATAAAATTCTCATATATTTTGCATAATCTCAGCTAGAAGGGTTCCAGAAGGAGCTGTTTTGCCTTTAATAGTATATGACATACCAATATTTAAATACTCTCTGATTTTATTGTTTGGGTTTTAGCCCTGAAGTTGACAGGTTTTTTATCAATTCGTAACTTCACCAAGCTACTGAATGAAAAGGAAGATGAATATATAAACACATATATATGTAATACATTTGAGAAAGTTTCAAACTACATGACCTGGCAGAAATTTCTCCTTAAAAGAGGAAAGATATAGGTGATCAGGAATATTTAGAATAAACTAAAAGTGGAGTAACAGAAAGGTTATTTTGTTACTGGCATAAGGGAACTCCCTATTTTAGAGGCTTCCAAATAGAGGCCATGGCTAGCAGACTACAGATCATTCACTTTTGTGAATGTTCTCCATTCTAGTCTTCATAATGAGTGTTCATGGACTGAAATGGTGAGTACTGATCTAAAATATTTCGGAACCACTGCAATATCGCTTTAGGTATCCTGTACTATGCTATGCAATGTTCTGCTAAGCTATGCTGTGCTATATTATATGTAGTTATCTGCAGGGAAAGGCTTGTTTTGCCTTTCCCAGACGATATCAACAAGTTAAACATCACAGCTTTTCAGGATTTTTTTCCTGCATGATAGACCTAGAGCTATTGTGAAGGTTTCTAGAGCTTTTAATCCCAATTCCTAGAATTCATAATGGTTTTGTGAATAAAATAGCATTGTTTAGGATGTCAAATGGATTTGAATCCTATAAATATCTTGTTTCTTCTTTCCTTAAGTGCAGTTTATTATCTCTTCTATTTAGTCTGTCTTAAACTAGTTTTCTCTTCATTTGTGCTTGTATTATGTTATAATTGAGCTAATTCTACAGGTAAAATTTTGTCATCCCACTTCAAAATGCTTTAGGCAATTTTGTTCTATTTCCCACCCTTCATTATTCGAATAAATAGCCCGTTTGTTTGTGCAGCAAGATGTGTCCTGCAAAGATCTGTGGTGGGATAATGGAAAGGTGTGACTGATCATTTACTCCCTTTGGCTATTCCTCTAACAGATTCTGCACTATAGAAATTGAAGAGACAATAAGGAAAAAACACTGCATTCTGATGTTAATTTTTTTCTTTTGACTGGGTTTGAACAAATTCAGAAAAAAAAAAAACAAAAAAACAAAAACATGGCATGGCATTTGGCTGCAAGTGCTTAATTGAATGTTCACTCTAATTCACAAATTAAGTATTTCAGAATTAATTCACTGCAAAAGCACACATCAGTAGAATAAAACAGTGAGATAATATCACCTAAGCCACTGAAGTCTGCTGACAGAAGAAATGATGGAGCTTTGGTAGACTGAGTGGGAACAAAGAGGACTGGATACATACTTGGCTGCACACATAAAGTTTGCTGCAGCCCTGCACAGTACAAATGCCATTAGGCTTGTCTTGTGTGTTAAGGACCATAGGCTCAGGACTCTGCTGAAATGGAAGAACCCCAGCTCCAGGCACAGCAATATCCTATTTCTGTGATACTATATGCGATCCTTGTCCTAGGCACTTTAAAAACCTAGTTGTGCACCCTTGGAAAATTGTCGTGCTTTAAGAAGTGTTTTGTTATAGTTACTTAGCACACATGTCTTGGGACACAGTGCCTCGGCTGTTGTGAATGCCAATGTAAAGTAGCATTGCAGAGGTAGTCAAGAGAAAGATATAGTTCTCTGGGCTAGGCGCTTTAGCCTATTGGCTCCTAATAAATCAACAGAGCACCTGGAAGAGTATGGAAAGCAGATGGTAATAATAAATGCTCAGCTGTTAAATATATGAAGAGAGGTTCGACCTAAGTGTAGCTCCTTGCGAATCTGAGGACTTGGTTTAAGTTGCTCATCAATAAGGTGCTTCAAAGGACACTTTGATATCTTTGATGCTTTGATATAGCCTTCTGAGGTTACCAAAGTGCTTTCTTTGAGATCTGATAATACCAGACTCTACCAGACAGCTAGGGCCAGCTTGTCTTAACTACAGGTATTTGCTTAAGGTGCCTGTATTTGGAAACATTGTATTGAGTTGGTTACCCTACTCAAGCATAGCCCTCTGAAATCAAATGTGTTGGATTTATTTAGTTGATTGGTTGGTTGTTTTGTGGGTTCTGAAGCATAATTTTGTAGGAAAAATCTATATTCTGCCATTTTGCTGCAAATTCCATCATTATGGTGTAAGAAGTCATGTCAATAAGGCTAAAAAAGAAAAAAAAAACAACAAAACATAACCACAAACAAACACTTGGGAGACTGTTAGTGTGAGAATTGATCTTATGAAAGGAAAACAGTAAGGAGTGGAGAATTACAAAAGACTTAAATGTGAAAGCTTGTGATTTTTGCAGTGGTAGCCTGTAATCGAAGTCACTTAAACACACAACAGCATTTTGAATATTTTTCTGGTTCCAAACAACAAACAGAAGAGTGGAAGAATGATGCGTGTCTGGCAGAGTACAGCCTGCCCTGTGATTTTGTTGGCGGGATAATTGCTGTGACTGACATCAATGGTAGGTCAGGTAGCTTACAAAAGAAGAGCATTCAATCTTGACAATCTACCCAGCAGTAAGGACAAAAATGTTTCTAGTTTAATTAGTGAAAGAAAGCAGCAAACAAATAATTTTCCCCAGAGAACCTTAGAGTAAGTGTCTTATCAGGTCCTTGCGGGAGCTTGTGTCGTCATTCACAAATTGAAAGGTTGATGACCACTATGCTTTTTGTGTACCATGTTCTACTGCTGAGAACAGAAACTAAATTCCCCTAAGAACACTGTTAAGGTGTTGTTTCAGAAACAAACACAAAAAAAGGAACTGCTATCTTAGGTTTACAAAAATGTTGCAGGGAAGTCTTTATGGAGGTTCATTTCTAAAGAAATCAAAGTAAATAAGCAAACAGATTCCACACACATGTACACTTATCATCTCTCAGTTATATGACTTTAATAGGAAAAACTTTTACAGAACCAAAGGGCACTTAAAACTTTAGGTAATCTTGCTTAGCCTAATTTCTACCAAACTGGTTTTCTCCTAGCAGATGAGAAAAAAAAAATAAAAAAAGGTAAAAAGGAGTTGCAATATAAATCTGATCACAGGAGCTATTGTAGCAATCTACTTACTTCTCTCAAACTGTCCCCTGTTTTATGAAGTCAGAATTCTGCAAATTTGTAGGCTGAGGTCCATTTTATTGCTTTTTTTTTTTCCTGACAAATGACTGTATCATCCCACCCAGTTGATTTTTGGCTCACAACACAGTCGTGATAATAAAGTATTTTGTTTTAGCTGATATTTCCTAGGTATATACTCAGATAGTGAGAGAATCAGAATAGACTTGTGAGTAAATATGAAATAAACCCATATCATAAGACTTACATAAAAAATGTACTAATTTTTACACAAAGGAACAAATATGGCTGCTGTATTAATACTCGCAGCAGATAATAGGTCCAGTTTTACATTTAGATGACAATGAAGCAAAAAAATGTAGCAATGTTACATTTACTATTGTCTAGAGAACTAGGTCACTTTGCTAGCAAAGTTAATGAACTGCTATATTTGGATGTCTGGCAGAAGCCATGAAATTTATGCTGCTAGTGTAAACAAGTTCATTTTCTGTTGTTTGCAAATTCATTGTATAGTGCTTAGAAACATTTGAATTTAAAATACTAATATGATAAAACAATGAATGAGACTCATGTATTTTCATCTGTGATATAGTCAAAGCTTCTCTGTTTCTTGTGAATCAGACTCACTGAGAAGGTCAGGACACAGCAGCCAGTTTGCATAATACCTGCCATGGTCTGGAAGGTCACCAGTCACCTGCATACCACAAAGTCAGTGACACTGCTCCAGAGAAGGCTTGCTCACATGTACTCAGCTTGCCTGAGTATTACCAGATTAGGACACTGTTGGTATGATCAGTATTATTTACATTATTGGCTCCAAACAGCATCGTTGACATATGGCAAGGGAGGTAAAAGGCAGTATGCATGTCTCAGGGAGCACTGGTCCTGGAGTTGCAAAGTTGCAAAAAAAATCAATATTCAAGCTGGTCATTAGGATGCAAGTGGAAGAAAGTCATGCCTAAGAATACAGAAAGGCACTTTCACTTACACATTCGCCACAACACCTTTTATATCTTAATCCTTACAGTGAAGTGATGTTTTGATTTGAGTTACTGGTCACTGCAGCTTTTTATGTCCTTAATATATTATTGCCCATTTTTACACAAAGCTGAGAACTGCAGTTGCTCATCTGACAGATATGAAAATTACATTAGCATTCCTTCCCTGCATGCCCTCAAACTCTGTCCTCTGGATTTTTTTTTTATTAGGAAAGCCAATGTTTTACTAACAAAGTCACTCTGAGGTTGCAAGTCAATGATTTAACTGTCTCCAAATCACTCCCCCAGTGATCTGCATGACTAGCTTGCCTATTCACGTGAGACAGGTCAGAACTATAGGTTAAATTTTAATGAAACACCTCTAACTTGGTGTTTGACCTCAAACTGTTGATATACTGCTTCTGTGGGAATAAAGCAAGTCAAGTGTTATCTTCAGGTTTATCTTCACTCTAGATAACAGTTTCAGACAAATAAGACGTATTTTTAAATGGCAATGAAGTACTGTGAACACCACTATCTCTAAACACAGCTTTCAGAGAGCTTACAGGAGAAGAAAAATCTTTGTGCAGCTAAATGTAACTACAATTATTTATGGCTCACAATCTCTCTGTGTATCCTCTGTGTGTGGAGATTGGGGTGGAATTGCAGTGAATGCAAAAAACAGGAAAAACCTTTGTTTTGCCAAATATGAGTGCAGGTAGAGGCTTCCTGGTTTGTATTTAGACATCAAACTAAGGGGAAGTACACCATGTATCTTTTCTGATGGTCTGAGGAAGAAAATTTACCCCTCAATTTCTCTTGATTTTAAATTTGTGTGTCAAGAGTACTCCCTGAGGTAGTAACTCACTTTAAATACAGCATGAATTCATGGTGGCCTGGGATACATGTTAAAAAAAAATGGATCTATGCAGCCAAATTACAGCTCAGCGTTTAAGAGCACTATGGTGTTTGCTACTTGTTCTTGACAGTTATTCATCAATGGGCATACAATGAAGACACTGTTTAAAAACATTGTTAACAACTGAAAGAAAGCACTCTGCCTATGTACTTATCTAATGGGGCTCATCACTGTGGTATCTGACTGCATTTAAATGCAGGGGAAGTCATCATCATTATTAAGAACTGGAAGAACTAGCAAAATATTTCATAGTTAATAACTTTAAGAGATACTTTTAGCACTGCTTTTGACTGTGAATAGACAACATGTGCAGAACGAGGTTTCTGCAGGATTCATACTCTTGAAATTTTTTGTCAAATACATTGTGCAAATATATTTTGGTCAATTTGAAAGGTTCATTGTGACCATCAGTAATGTCAGGTTTTACAACTGGGTATGAATCATTTGTTGCTTCTGTTTCTTGACTGGATGAGAATAATTTTAACATTCAAATTCTCAGAACCATTTCCAACAAGTTCAATATTAAAATGTGAAAATATGACCCATCATTTTGGTAAAATATCCTAGGATTAATTTTTTACTAATGTCAATAGAATAAAAATATAGGTGGTTTCCCGAAGTTTAACATCTGACTGTTAAAATATAACTGGTTTACATTACTTCTTAAGGATGTAACCTAATGGAATGACTTAAATTAACCTATTAGAAAATTGTTTATATGACATAAATGCAGCCTTCTCATCAATCTTCTGCAGCCTCTGTACCTCCCAGGACACAGTCACTAATTTGTTGCAATGTCTCCAAAAGCAATATAGAAGAGGATTAGAAAGAGCAAACAGGTAACAAAGAGAGCAACACTCACCAGCAAAGGTGACTCTTCATATGAGGGTGACAATATCTAAAGTTTGAAACAAAAAAACACAGCTGAAGCTCAAGTCTTAGAATTCTTTACTGAATTCTGCAGCTTTTTCTTCAGACCTGAAGTAACTTCCACGATCAGATATATGTCCTGGGATGACTATGAAAAGGAAATCTCTGCACAGAGAGATATTTCTACCCTTTGCCACAGTTTATAATGAAATCACTTCAAAAACAATGAGACCAAAGAAATCCCTCCCAATAGATATAAGCATAAAGATTTGTTTATTTTAACATCAGAAAACCTGATACTCTATGAAATGAAGAGGTTGATATTCTTGGGCTAACAACTGAAATGAAAATACAGGTGAAATATGGGATACAAGTTATTATAAACAAATTTCTGGAGTGACTAATTACACTGAGTATTGAGATATGCAAATTATGTATTTGGATTTTCAAATGGACAACTCAAATGTGCCTCATGTAATGCAAAGTAGAGATAAATTACTATGACCATCTTTTTAACCTCTTCCTTTCCTTCTGGTTGCTTACAGTGCTGTTAGAGTTTGCTTTTTTTTTTGTTTGTTTTTCTTCCAGTGATGGTTTTAATTAAAAAGACTGTTTAATTTTCAAAGCATTTTATAAGTAAAATTTTTATATTTTTATAGTATTCTGGAACAAGACTGGTATTATTCACATTTTTAATAAAAGAATTCAAACACAAAGGAAAACTAAGATCACTTAAGTTTTTCATGTCTGTACTGGGTTTGTGCCTGGTGGGATTTTGGTAAAAGGGGATGGATCTGTTGGTGTGGCTTCTCTGAGAAGCCTCAAGAAACTCCTCTAGCTCCTAATCAAACCCATATCCGGCCAAGGCCAAGCCAATCAGCATGTACGTAATAACATTTTTAAGAGGGGAAATAATGGTTGGGTTAGCTCCTTTGCTTTGGGAGC
Source organism: Chloroceryle aenea (assembly GCA_013399075.1). Taxonomy (NCBI): domain Eukaryota; kingdom Metazoa; phylum Chordata; class Aves; order Coraciiformes; family Cerylidae; genus Chloroceryle; species Chloroceryle aenea. The sequence goes on along the minus strand of VWZY01008591.1, from coordinate 680,716 downwards.
TCTTTTCTGGGGGAGAGGAGTGGGATGTGAAAGAGGCAACCATATAGACACCAAGGACAGAGAGGAAGGAGTGGGGGAGTTATGTCAGAGAAGCCGTTCCCTATTGGTCTGTGGTGAGATGACAGACTCATCCCTTGCAGCCCATTTAGAGATCAAAGGTGGAGAAGACTCCCATCTGCAGCCCATGGAGGACCCCCACACGGGTGCAGGGAGCTGCTCCTGAACAAGTCTGTGACTCTGAGGTAAGCCCACACTGGAGCATTCTGTAGCTGGGAGGATTACAGTGCATAGAAGAGACACACATTAATATGAGAAGTTTGTGGAGAACTGTCACTCACTGGAGGGATGCCACATTGCTTCAGGGGAGGACTGTGAGACATTTTCCCCTTAAGGACGAAGGAGCAGCAGAAACATGGAACAGACTGGGGCTGACCAGAACCCCCATTCCCTGCTCCTGTACACCACTGGGAGGGAGAAGGTGGCAGAGCAGGGCCCAGGAAGAAGAAAGCAGAGTCAGGAAAGTATTTTTAAGATCCAGTTGTATTTAATACTGCTGAATTTCTGGTGGTTTTGTTGTTTAAATAAAATTGATTTGGTTTCTGTAAGTTGAGTCTGTCTTTTGCCTGTGAACATAACTGGTGAGTGTCTTTTATCTCAATCCTCAAGCCTTTTCACAGAATCATAGAATCATAGAATGTTAAGGGCTGGAAGGGACCTCTAAACTTTTGTTGAATTTTCTCCTCCCTATACCAGTGGAAGGGGGTTTGGATGAGCAAGAAGCATTGAGGTGCTTTGTTTCCAGCTGGGTGGGCTTAAACCATGACAATATCATAGTATTTTTCTGCTCTACCTCTTACTGCCCCTTCTTCTTACTGGCATTGTTTCTATCCAGGCTTCACTTCTCTAGTTATTGGGTTACACTTGACAAAGTTCCGCCAGACTATGCCTGTTGGCAGAATCCAAATGTGTGATGGGAACCTGTCCATCCTGAATCACTAATGTTCTGAGAATTACAGCCGCACAGTTTTACCACACAGACTATTGCATGACTATCCTCCCCTTCATTACTGCCACTTATTCAACAAACCACAAACTAGTTACTGGTGTTTTCTAAAGTCTCAGGATTTTGCTTCACTGGCCAAATGAGAGGTGTGGATTGCAGGACTGTTATAATATTAGGGCATTGAAACAATTAGCTGTAGAAACTTCCAAATATGTTACACTAATACCATAGTTGCTTCTATTTTGAGGCAAGTTCTGATTCAGACTAAATTTATTCCAGAATCTCAGATCTAGACACTTGTTTCCTGTATTTCCTTAATTTTTCTCACAGTCTCATGGGCTGAAAAATTGTAGTATAATTCATCACAGTCCTAATTCACTAATCCCCACTGTTAGATAGTTCTCTTTCTCCTTCCCTCCTTATATTCTGTGATAGACAGTTCATTTGTGCCCTCTTCCCACATTTGTTCTCCATATTAGTCTTCCAGAATTTCTGTTCCTCCCAGTATGCTAATTGCTATTTGCCCACGTCCCATTTTCTGTCCTCATTACTATCTCTGTGTTCTGTTTAGTTTCTGTTTAGCCTGTTTCTTTTCCTCTGCCAGCTCTGCTTCTGGTCTTTCCAGATCTTGTCCTATTTTCAGTTCCATGTCTTATGAAAAGTTCTTGTCTTTCTAAAACTGCTTTTATTCCACCTTGTGAATCACAAGTGATAAAGAAACTGAAAAGATGGAAGAGCCTGAACTTCATTTATGGTTCAATGCCCAGACTCAACGTAGACCAGGAGTGCAAAACTCTAAGTAGGAATTTTTTCCTGAATATGAGCAAACTTTTTAAAAACATGTACCTTTGCTGCAATGTAGACATTTTCAGGGGCTGGTAGAATATAGAGCTTTGATAAAGAGATTATCTTCTTTTGTCATTTCACAATTCTGCTCCAAATCTCTGAGGAGTTTGAGCTTTCAGGAAAGGGAGTAGATTAACAAGGAAGAAACCTAATGTATTTCTCAGAAAAATTTGAATCATATGGTTTGCATTTCCCAAAGCATTCAGAAATCTGCTATGGAAATGTATTTTCAAATGGTTAAATAAAATTCTTAAGACATGAAAGTGGGGTCTTCTGTTGGGTAGCTTTAGCCAACTTAAAACAAGTGATGCCACTACTTCACCTACAATTAGTCAGAGGAAGGTTTTAACTGTGGAGTCACTTGTCACAATTTGTCCTTGTCAGACAAATGGTGGAATTATTACCCCTTATTTGAGGCAAACTCCTAATACATGATTAGCAGAGGACTGTCTTTCTTTGAAACTATCATCTCCCTTTACACGTGCGTAAAAAACCTAAGCTAGCTAGCAAATGCAAGATCAAACATCTGTGAAACAGATTTTATGCTACATTCTCCTAAACTGTGCTTTTTTCTAGCATTAACTATACCACATGAACTCGATGTTATATAACCTCATAAAAATGCAAAAAAATAGCACATATCACCCATTTATAAGTGATGGCAAGCATCAGTTAAATATCTGTTTAATGGATGTTCAATTCATTGCACTAGATGTTATGAATCTCATCTGTGCTACATCATTTACTTAGTGACAGTAATTAAGATGGCTGCAAGGTGACACTTTTAAAGGTTTATTATATCATTCTTCAGGGAACTATTTCAGTTTTGTTTTAAATATCTCAAACTAATGCTCATCAGGCTAGTGACACACATAGATTTTCCTCACTGGCAAATTTCCAATTTTATATTCCCTCTATCTTTTCAATCTTATGAAATATGTCTCAGATATAGAGAAAGATTTTATGATAGGATGTCAAGAGTACTATGAATGAAGACAATAGAATGCTTTTAATATAGCTACAAAATGTTTGCCAAGGGGCAGAGAGGTTAAGATTAAGAATAGACACCTCTAGTTTTTGGAAATCAATTGCAAAGAACATTTTCAAGTATCATTGACTCTTACTGACAGACATAATGTATAATTATGGGTATCATGTCAGCTGAATATGACTACATTCCAAGAATAGGATGCAGATGCTGGGAGTAATACATTCAGAGTAGCAAGGACTACAAAAGGGTCATCAGGTTTGTCTTGTGTAATAGATGGCATTTACATGAAAAACTGACAGCTGGACTAAATAATTTGATAAAATAATTTAAGAGAAAGGATAAATTTGAGACCTTTGAGAAGTTTTTAGGAAAAAAAAATCATCAAAGCACATGGCTGTGTCTCTATGTTACATTAATGAGGTCCTTCATTTGTTGATGAAGTTGCCCATGGGGACACATCTATGCAGAATAGTTATCCAAAAGCTGGGAAAAAAAAAACCTCTATGTGAAGAATGCAATTAAGGAGGAACAACTATTAGGATTATCATCACAGAACTTGACATTTTACTTTATTAATTACTTAGAGTCACCAGGAATATCATCATCTTGTTTTGAATGGCTAGAGGAGACCTCCTACTACAAATGATTTATTTTTTATAGTCTTTGTACTTCAGAAATTGTCAAATGGTAGGCCACACAAATGAACTGAATAAATGCGCTTAGAGCAAGCTATCTGTAGAGAAGCTAGAAAGGAATAGCATCCTTATGCTTAGTGGCAGTAGCACAAGTATTTTCAGCATTTGAAGTAGCTAGCTGTGGCTAAGTCAGAAGTGGTGACAAGAAGCCTCAAAAGGCATGCAGCAGCACATCCAGTCAAAGGGATGGTTGGGTGAATTTGTTCATGTTTGCTGTGGGAAAAAGTTCTTCCTATCCACAAACAATTTTTTTTTAAACTCTTCCTCCACTTTGAGGTAGCCTTTGTCTCAGGACTGCAGAGATATCTCTATGTCTCAAATTTTCAGAAACCTCTGAAAGGCTCATGAAATATTTTACCGTACAGACACTATCCTTGAATTGCAGATGGCTAATGATTGTTTGTATAGCTGCTGGGTAGGAAACAGACATTAGGAGCATTATTTTGCTCAGGATATTGCTTGTAGCTCATTCAAATAAAAAGGAGTTTCACCAGAAAAAGGGAGGGCGACCCAGTGACTTTGGAGATGTACAAATGAAAACACATAACTTCTGTTGGGAATTTTTCCTGGAAATCTTTAATAAGCTTATGTGTTCTAAGTAGTAAAGGGAATTCCCTGCCTCCCCCAAATGGAGAATTATACAGATGGTTAAAATCTTTGCCTAAAGGACAGAAAGGGTAAATGATTTAAACAGACAAATGTTAGAGTGATAGCAAAGAAGAGGGAACAGAAGAAAGAACAAGGAGAGAGGGTACAAAGAGATATGGGGGAAAAGTAAAGATAAATAAAAATTAAGGTAACAGAAAGATTTATGGATATTGCTATGGAAAGGAGTAAAATAGGCTAGAACCAAGGTAGTGATAATATGTCTAGGTAAATAATACATGATATATAATCAACAGAAAAAGAATGACTGAAAGAATTAATGATGCATGAAGAGGAAATGAAGACTTTCCAGGATTAGTGTCAGTGCAGCATGCCTGAAACAAGATAAAAACCCCTAAAATTCATCAGTTTTAAGCAGCATTAATATGCCTATCATACTCTATGCCGTGATAATGAAAATTCCAAGGGATAAAGCTGATCTGTTTTTTTGTTTTCCTGTACTGTAAACCAATGAAGATTTTCTAACTTCTGGCACAACTCAGATGACTTGTCTGCTCTCATTATACACACTGCACATTAAAATAATAGTATATCTAGCCTGAAAACATTAAAAACAAACAAACAAACAAACAAATAAAAATTAAAAAAAAACCAAACAAACAAACCCAAAACCAAACTTCTTCCACTATAACATCTTTCCCTACACAGCTGTTGCCATTTACTTACTTCAGTAAGTAACATTTTGTAGTAATATTAATGTGATTCTGTCATAATTAATCACAATAATTTCAATTCTCTCTCACCTTCAGTAATAACTTCTCAACAAAACTATTTAAAAAAATTGGTTTGTAGTGTCAACTAGGTATTGTGTAGTAGAAGCTTTTCAAGCTACACATAGGAAAATCCTTAAATAATACTCCCTCTGGAATAAACCTTTGAATCCTAAGAAAACTGAGTTACCTGTGGACATTCTGGTACTAGGTGTAAGAACTTTAGATATTTGTAGGTACAATTACACAATCAAGTTGGAAGGGACCTCAGAATGTCTCTAGTCCACACTCCTGTCCAAAGCAGGGCCAAAACTGAATTCAAACCAGGTATTTCAGCACATCATCAGTTAAGTCTTGAAAACTTCCAAAAACAAAGTCTGCACAAATTTCAGTAGAGAAAACATCCTCTGGAGGGAAACGCTTTTTCCTTATAATGTCTCAGAATTTCCTGGTTTAGTTTATGACTAGTGTTTGCTCTTCTCACACCATGAACCACTGAGAACTCCATCTCCTTGCTGAATTCCTCATAAGTGCTCAGAGGATGGCCAGTAGATCCCCTTGCAGTGGTCTCTTCTCCAAGCTAACAAGCCTTTCCCCACTGAGCAACTGCTGCAGCCCTGACTGTTTTGGAGTCCATCAGTTGAACTTGCTCCAGTTTATTGATAACTTCATATATTGGTGAGTAGACACAAAACTGAATGAGGTATTCCACATTAAAGAGTAAAAATCATGTTCATCTCTCTGCTGTCTGTGCATCTGTTAGTGCACCCCAGGATGCCATTGGCTGTCTTTTCTAATTTTGCACATCTAATTCATGTCTAGTTTCCTTGATCTGCATTTGTCCTGGATGAATTTCAAGAAGCTCCTGTTGTCCCATTCCTCCAGCTTGCCATGTCTTTCCTTTGAGCATATAATCTGTTATCCACAGATTACAGTTGTCAGCCAGCTTGATAGACTCACATGCATTCTCCTCTATGTCACTGGCAAAGTTATTAACCAGAACAGCTCCCAGAACTGACCCTTGAGGAACTCCATAGGGAATGAGTCTCCAGGTGGAGGACTAGTTTTTAATTCCCTACACTATGAAACCAAAATCTAATAAAATGTTCACTATTACGTTTCATCCATAGAAGATGTTACAGGAAGGAAAGGAAAGGAAAGGAAAGGAAAGGAAAGGAAAGGAAAGGAAGAAATAAAAGAATTTGTTTGTGGATTAACTGTGTTTGAAGAGCATAGCTGCTGCACAGTGCTGATAAATTATATTAATGAAATTCAACTCAATATCTTTAGTATTATGAGTAAAATGAAGCTAGTACATGACTTTAAAAATTTATTAAAGAGAGATAAACCATTATTACTTGTTACTCTTCCTGGTACTAGCTAATGTTCCTTTACTACTTAACCTACAATTTTACAGCAACAATTCTAATAAAACCAAAGATTTAACAGGTAAGCAACAGTTTGGAGGATAAAAGAATATTATGCTGTTTATGAGTCTTGCCTTACCCAAGAGGAAATCTTACTGATAAATAAATTCTGGAAAAAAACTGACAAGATATAAGAAATCCAGATGTGACATCAGTGTATCTAGTTTCACTCAAATAGAAGCCAGTCACACCTATCTTTACCTGTGTTTTGTGTTTTCACCCATAACACGTGCACTTCCTGGGTTACTGAGATTAAAGGGTTTACCATACGAAAAGAAAAAACAGTATTCTCTAGAGTCAGGACTTTTCTCGTAGGTTTACATAATTTCATTGGAGAATGGGTTAATCTTTATTCTTATCTCCAGAAGCTGAGATATTTCATGAAGATCCTAGTTTTCATTCTAATTGAAATTAAAAAATGGGATAAAAACCCACCACTTATGCTTTTCATCTGTGTAGTGACACAAATATTCTAAAATAATAACCAGATAGTACCTTATAATCTCAGAAATAACTACACAAATTAAAAAAAGCAACCATAACATAACTTCTTTAATTTCTATTTCTCTTTCTTTCTAACACTCTTGGATCTTTAAGCAAGGATCTTTATTATTTTGAGAATTCACTTATGATTTTCAATGCTTATGGTTGACAATTTTTGTGAAATGATTGAATACTGAAAATTAAACCCCAGATATAAATTCCATTTTGAATATAGATTAACCTACTAACATGACTGTCAAAATTAGTGATGGCTGAATAAATTTTGATAATCCTGAACTTTGTTCCATATATCAAACATGAAATTAACCTCTTGTGGAGGAATTATATTGCAATGTTTGGTTCTCTTTTTTATTATTAAGTTCATATTCGCTTACATTTTCTAATTTGAGCCAGGTCAGAGGGACAACTGCCAAAATACATAAAAGTATGAGTTCTTATGGTATTTTTGGCCTCTTTTGTCCTATTCTGGCACTTCAGATGGCCGTAATGGATTTATATTTCTGTCCTTTAACATTTCTGTGGTTTTACTCCCAATTTGCAATTCTTCTACAGATGCATTTTGGACCACTTGTCATCTCTCAGGATTTGTTCATTTCTGATTGGCTTACATGCCACAGTATCTCACGTTACATACAGCATGAACATATAATAAATATTAATTCATTTACAAAAATATATATAGGGGAAAAAATATTTTTTGGCACAGTTTCCTGACTTCTCTACCCTGTGTCCCCTTGATGACTCTCAACTCCTCAGCAGCTCAGATCTGAGGAAGCACTTTCACAGAAGTATCCCTTTTAAAACCCAGCTGTTTATTTTGGCAGATTGAAGAAACAGGAATCTGGTTCTTAGGAGAGGAAAGAATAACCACATCACAGAGCCCATCAGAAGGACTGCCAGCTGCACCGCAGGGCAGGCCTGTAAACCAATCCCCACACTTGCCTCCACTTGTGAACAGAGTTTACCTGCAAACTCTCTTGGAGGTAAGGTTAAGGAAAAATACTAAAAACTGAATAATAAAAAAAAGAACAGCTTCTTTTAAATGATATCCTGATGAATTTATGAAAGGCTGAGGAAGAATACTTTTAGAAAGCTCTATACTTAAAGTAGTCTCAACTCACAATTAAAAGACTTTCTAGTCTGGTCTGTGCTGAAGCATTTGGTAGCACTTTAGATTCTGTATTTTTCATATCAAGTGGACAGGGAATGTTATGGTTTTTGTTGTTGTTGTTGTTGGGGTTTTTTGTGTTTTGTTTTGTGTTTTTTTGTTTGGTTTCTTTTTTTGCTTTTGTTTTTTTTTTTTTTTTTTTTTTTTTTTTTTTTTTTTTTTTTAATANTTTTTTTTTTTTATTTTGATAGTATATTTTAGAATAACAAGATAGAATCAAAGAAAAGAAGATGGTGGAAATTTTGGTAATTTTGTTCTTTCAAGTTCTCCACATCTTCATTTTATAGCATGTTAGGGTATTTATAGATCATATGTGTATATTATATATGCACAGAAAGAGCTGCATACGCTGACTGGATAACAAAACTCGTTAAAAAAATAAGAAATGGCTTTAAAAGCACTCCTGAAAACAACACAGATCTTATAAATTATTTGCCTGGTAATTTTGATTCAAAGGCTTTTTTTGCAAAATTGCAAGTGACTTGAACCCCTTACAGCATATGATATGTATCAGATTATCCAGTTTGTGGTGGGACCAATGACATCATGAGGCAAGTAGTAGAAATACCAACACAGAAATACAATTGATCTTAAAACACATTTTAAGGTCATTTTTTCAGTCATTTCCTTCAGCTACTCCAGCACTAGTGCCATATTTAAACAAATATCTTAGGTACACAGATGTTTTTGACTCAGTGCCTTTTCGTTAATCTTCAGTATTCCTCTTTCTACGTCTCACCACAAGATATACCTGCCAAGGAAATGGTGTAATCCTGGAACTTTGTTACTTCACTTGCAAGCAATGACTGGGGTACAGGCAAACAATGACTGGGGTACAGTTTGGAAGCTTGATTTATTCTCTTAAACATTTGATCTTTTCATAAAGACCAACATCACTCATTTGAGTCTTGAGAACTCCATTTCCAGTTGCTTCTTTGCAACTACAATTTTCTAATAGAGAGATACAAATCATTGCCTGGAAAAATTTGCCACCTTGGGTAAAGTGTAGGATGTTTAAAGCACTTGACCCAGACACACAGCATTTAAGAAGCTATAAACTTGAGTAAACAAATGCATTCATGGCATTTGGATACAGTTAACCAAAACAACTCAGAGACACATTCTGGCAAGTGAGAGATTTTGTTTGGGAGATGTACTAAATTATTTTGCTGAATTCTATTCATTTTAATTAGGGAAACTACTTCATAGTTTATTTAGCAATTTCTGTTATCCTTGTACAACACGTGTTCATACTAAAGTTGAGGTAGCAGTACTGCATTTTGGTTTAATAGCTGGCTGTTTTTCTAAGTCTTGTTTTAACATACATTGCATACACACACTATTCATTGCCCTGCTACTCTGCTTCTCAATAAGGGAAACAGTTTTCCACTGCAATAATGGAATGCGATTGATAGCTGGACAGATAGCAATCTTAATCTTGCTCAGCTGTTGATTCTAATCAGGAGTAATTCCAAAAATGTTTTTTCTCTGCTCTCTCCTTCATATTTTGAAATCCCCTTTCAATTAGCAACAGAGATCAAATTTTCATTGCCATGGGTTTTCTATCATAACAAAATGTCTACTTTCAACTCTACAACTTTAAAAAATACTAATGTGATTCAAATGCTAAATCCCAAATTTTACTGCCATGAAATACCCAACAATAAAAATGTCAATCAAACCTTATGGCTACTAACTTCAAGCACTGCCTTATGTGGAAAGAGTAGGTGTTAAGCTAGAAACTCTGTAATTTCTATGTAGGACTATGTTCTTGATGTAATAGTATTGTTGACCCTGAAGACTGATGCAGTTCAAAAACTAATATTCTTTAAAATAAATTTTAAAAAAACCAAACTTGCTTCTGATGTCAACAACTAAATCTAACAACATATAGGCTATTGGTGAAATTAAGGCACTGTCAGGTATGCTGACTGGTCTCCTTTCCCTTTACAACCTGTTGTATGTATATAGCTGAAGCCTATCATCTTGTTTCTAAATGTTAAGGAATCTTCTTTTCTTTTTTTTGGATCTTCTTTTCAACCTTATTTTTAACAGCACCTTGCACAATGGAGCCCAAGTCCAGGACTAAGGTTTTGGGGCACCTTTGATAATTCAAGTGGCAGTAATAATAATAAATTATACATTTTCAATGTTGGTGAAAAACAGTTAACATAAGGAAAGCATATGTGTTCAAGGCCACAGCAAAGTGTTTAATGCGTAGTCATAATAGACCCCAGAAGAGATTCATTTTTAATGAGAAATATTTGTACATGAGAAGTGCTGCTATGCCACTGAAATGTAACACAAGGATTCAGTATGCATCCAGAACTGCAGTGCACTAACACATACAGATTCGTTCCATGCTATACAGACATTATTACAAAAACATTCTTAATTGCAAACTGAAATAATATCTACTGTAGCTTGATTTTCTTTATAGTTCCTTGTGTCAGTAACACATTTGTAGCAGCAGACTCAATCCAAGTTCTTGCCTTGTCCATTTTTGATCTTTGAAATTTATTCTGGTGATGCTGCTAGCCTAAGTGCTTTCTTTTGCAGAAAACAATAAGATTTCATGAGAGCTGGGTTATTGCAAACTTATATGTAGCTCTTGGAGGAAGCTCCTAAAGGAAATAGAAGATTGCAACGTGCTCCAAATTCCCTTCAGGGCCCTTAATTCTTTGATTTAATCTTGAAACAAAGTCAAGACTTTTAGCCATTCTTCAGAGACAAAATAGGCTGTGATATCAAATTCACTTCAAGGAAGTACATTGTGACTTTGTACTGATCTCTGGTATAGCTAAATATACTTTCTTCCAGCTTTTATAAGCTTACTCCCATATCATCAGTACTGAAAATTTAATTTAACAGAAGTGATAAATTCTGATACTTTTTAGAAATTGGAGGAATCATCTAGATGAAATACTACATTCTCAATGGGGCAGTTTGTTCTGAACCTCCCTACATTTGATATTGAGATAAACTTTTAAATGGTTAAAATGGAAGAAACCTACTGGTAACCTGATCTGCTTGGTAATTTTTGATTACTGATTTAATAGAATATATTTCCTAGATATCATGCAAACAATTTTGTTTTTAAAACAAACATTCCTTCTTGCAAATTCCCAAGATACATATCCCAGCATTTTTTCAATGCACAGAGGAAAGTTACTTTAAATTCAGTCCACATTTTTTTCTGAAAAATGGCATCTTTTTTTTTTTTTCTTCTAAGAATAGTTCTTCATCATTTATGTGTTATGCAAGTTTCCGATGTCGTTATAACCTGTTCCCTGGAGGTTATGAGGGGAGAGGGGAATGACATCTTTCAATCTTTCTGAGGATTGCTTATTTAAAGGGAAAGACTGCATTTTCCTCCCAGGCTGTATAAATAGGAATCTTAAATAGGACACACTTAGGTGATAACAATTATGAGATACATTTAAGATGTATGGCTCTATGTTTGTACATATGCATGTACATATGCATGTATATGTTTTCCAGGAGACTGAGTTTACACACAAGACCAAATGTCACATACAAACCTTTTTTGCTCAGGCACCATCATCCTAATAAAGATGTCAAATTAAAATGTTATATAATGCTCTACACTCCTAATGCATTTCTCAAAATAATTATTCTTGCTGACAAGTTCAGGAAGGAAGATTAATATTTTCATTCTACTAATATACCAGATTTGTGGTTTCAATTGTTGCTGTAAAATTTAGAAGTATTTTGTTTCTTCTATATAAATTCAAACTCATTATTTATTTTCACATTTTTTCTCAAAGAATTTTTAAAAACAATTACGAGAAAGGAACAAATCAAGGATATATATAATAATATCTGTTAAAAGAAAGGTTGGTTTATGGTAAGGTATTCACGATAGGTCGTCATGTTGATCAATTCATCATGACATAGAGGTTCAAATGCAGAAATGAAGACCATATCAGTATATATGAGACAAACCTTTTTTTTTTTGTTAACACTTCTTTTATTTTTTGTAGCTGCCCTGAATATATTCACAGTCATTATCAACTAGAAATTTCATATCAAGATTCATCATGAAAAGCCAAAGTCCAAGTCAGAGACAACTGAGCTCTCTTGGGAATGATGCTCTCCATTCAAGCAGAGATGGTGACCTCAATCTTTTATCACAATTTTCAGTGTATTTTGACTTTAAAACAGTCTCAGGAGTTGAGTTTCTGGTTTCCAGAGCCAAGTAAAATGTTTTGGGCTAATGTTTACTGAAGTATCTGATCTAGGAGACTTTAGTTTTTGAATGCCACTTGAAAGCTTCACCTACCTTTGATGTCAGTGCTACCGAATCTCTTGGTTGGTGTTGAAGGCACTAAAAAATATTCCAAAAAATATTAAACATATGTTAAACATAACATTTTGTTCTTAGTTTTCTCTCATTGTTTCTATCTTCAAAATGGATTAAATACAGGCTATTTGTAATGTCTGTTTGATAACATTTGCAAAGTATTAAGATAACAATTAACCATAATTTATGGCCTAAAAGGTAATCTATAACCTTAGACTGTTTTAGCTCCATGAATCTTGATTAGTCAACACTGTTAAATTTTACACGAAGTATTGAATAATAATAATTTTCTTCGCTGAGAAATCTGTTTTACACTTCTCAGAAGCAAAGCACAGAAATTATAGCTCAAGAGACAGGGGTGCTCAGATGTCTTTAAATCCACTTTCCAAATCTGATATTTTGTAGATTTTGGAATTAGTCTCTAGGTCAAAATAAGGAGTTCTCCATTGCAGATCTTTCCTCCCAGACTGCTAAACACCCATCCCACAGTATCCAGCAACTGTGGATTCATGGAAGAAGTTCATAAACTGCTCCCAACCTTTCCTTTCCTCAAACACTTCCTTCTAACAAGGCAGAAACTCTCCCTTTGTTGCTATCCTGAAGAGAATTCAAGCCACTCCATAGCCATTTCTCCATTACCCTTTCCATACAATGTAGGAGTACTGGAATAAATTGAAACTGAAATTTTGAAATGCTACACTGGGTGAGATACTCTTGATCTAATTTTTTTCTGATGCTTAAAAGAACTGCTTATCAAAACTCAGCATATTGTAAAAACAGCATGACATATAAGTAGTTTTGGTCTTAAAGTTCTCCTGAATCATGCATTTTAGTTAAAAACTACTGTTTAAAATCCTGTGATCCACAATACAACTCCTAACAATCTGTTTCTAAAGTATTGCCAATACAAACACTTCTTATAAGGGAAATATTCTTACAGTATTTCTAGGCAAGAACTTTGCCGCTTGATAAGCAAGAGCTATTTCATTCAATTTTCTTTTAGTACTGCAAATGGGTTTAAGCCTATCAAAACTTGAGCATCTGCTTAGCTTCACCTTCAGAATGTCTTACTAAGTTCAGTGGAAACCCTATTTGTGTCTCGAGTGCAAATATAGTTATGTGATTTGTTGAAGGAGGAAATGTTAAGGGCATGAAGTCAATGACTGATGATTGTGCACTTCCTTTCAGAGAGTATTAAATAATATTGGATTAGGCCTTATGCATGTAGTGACATTCCTTTATAAGAGAGAGGTAAAGTGTTCCTCAGTGCTGAGTTCTCTGTGATAAATAATTTATTCTGCATACATAGAGTCTGCTTTTCTTCACTCAGTACCTGTGGGCAGGTTGTGAATTCTTTAGATTAATTCCATATTATATTGTTCAGGTTTTTCAGATGTTATAGACTGAACTTTCTCAGCAATTAGTAGAGAGTGTGTCAGTAGATGAATTCAAATTCTTCATATTCATTGGAGAAATTCAGCCATATTTTTGACATTAATATTTTTCTGTGTAAATGTAGAAGATGGCTTTATAAGTAAGTCATCATTTTTCATTCATAAGACAAGATCATTGCAAAGTTTCTAATAAATGAGGCATATAACTGAAAACATTTAATTCCAGATAATAATATGCAGAATATACTTTTAATTTCTGAATTAGTCAGTCATTTTTTTAATTTTTCAATGGAAGTGAATTCAAAGCCTTAGTTTTAGTGAAATGTTTCATTCAAAAAGAGTCTTTGACCCTAGGCTGTTGGAGAGAAACACATAAAGATCAGTTTAGCACCTGAAATATCTACAGATCAAAAAGAACTACCTCGTTCAACATCTCTTAAAGGCCTTTCTGATACTTTCCAAAGGATCAAAGTTATGAAAACATTCTCATGCTGAATGCTTAATTCTAGTTAATTTTCATGACCACGTTAAGTTATCTTGTGTTTTTTAAGCTTAATTGACTATTTCTATGGATCATCTCTCACCATAGATCCATTTTTTTGTTTACCGATTCTGAGACAAAAGGTGGAACAAAGAAACCTTTCCTTCTTTTCTTGTGGTAATTTTGCCTACTGTTGTGGGAGAAATAGCTTTGGGCAAAGACACAAGAAAGCTGGTGAACAGACTTTGTATTTTTAGACTGTGAGTGTTAATATAACTGCAAAACAATGCACTATACAAGTAACTAAATAGGACACAGACATTGGAATACACAAATTACCCAAAAAGGGGACCAAGGAGATCAAGAATGTATTTTACAGATGGCTCTGGAGAGGAAATTAAGTATTTTTGTAAGACAAAAATAGAACAGAATAAGCATTTGGAAACAGTGAAACTACTACAGTTTTTCCTTGCAATTTCCCTGCAATCCTTCCATGAAATGGATCAATGTTTGTCTTTCTATCTGTTCTGAACCACTACATATAACTGCTTCTTCAGGCTTGAAAACACGCAGGTCAAGTCAGGCCAGGTTCAGGTGGTTTCCCACATGATACACACATAGAAAATACATCGTTCTTGAGTACTTTGTTCATGAAGCTTCTAAGACTGCAAGAATCTATTTTTTTCTCTGTCATATCAGCCTAGAAGACAGTACTTTCATTTGATTTAGATTTCAATGTGTTCTAATATGCATGTGTATGTATATGCATGCAAATGATGATGCAAATAAAGAGAGTAAAAGTAGCCTATAATAAAACTACACTTGGTGAATCAGATTATAGACCATACAGTTTTATTTCATATAAAGCACCCACTACATGAACTCATTTTCTTAGGACAGTAATAATGAGAAAGGGGTTTTGCCACATAGGTGACTACAGTTCAAGTATGAGCCAGATGAAAATTACCTTCGTAAAACAGGGATTCTGCCTCAGTTTTTTTTAATTTTTTTTTACAGTGCATGTTGAGCCTGGATATCTGCTAACATAATAAATATAAACAAAGCTAAGAAAATTTTTGTTTGCCAGTAAAATCAACCAAATATGAAATAGTAAATAAAACAGATATGAGAAAATGGTGGTGGTATTTGTGAAATTGCTTGCACATTCACATTAAGTCATAAATGGGATTTTCAGAATTACTTTGAGAATATACAAAAAATCTTAGAAATTTAACCTACTTGGAACCTCTTGTGTAATCTTTTCAAAAAGAAAGAGGTGGCATCAGGGTGTTTTAAATGGCATTTCATTTACTGAAATTGTCTTAATTATGAGTTTCAAGATGGACCCAAGTTAATTTTAGAAATCAAATGCTATAACTAGAAGCACTTGAGGGTTGGAGAAAGGAGGGCTGCGGAGGGGGAGGAAAGAAGAGGGAATTGCTCCTTGAGTGCACTGCAAATAACTTTTGAATCAACAGTATGGTAACAATTAGACAGTGGTCTTTTTTTATTTTGCTGGATTTTGAAAATCATAAAAATAGATTATGAATAAGCCTCATGTAAGCCAAAAGTTACATTGCAACAGCTGCATTATCCTACCAATACATACTAATTTTATCAGATCTATTCACATCTTGCTGCTAATATCTCACAGGTGGCAGGAGCATGTCTCAGATTCCTCCTTTAGGGATTAAGTCTTCTGTGATATTTTCAGCTTCCACCTTCTATTTCCCACATTTACATCTTAATGGCAGGAAAGCTGTATGGAAGCAATTAATTTAACAAAGCAATAAATTAAGGCCTAGTACACATACAGTTTCCTTTACTGTTTCAATATACACATAGCTTTCACAGACTTTTGAAAACAAAACCTTCATCGTGGGTTTTTCTTAGGAATTTGGGATTTTTTTACACAACTATAAGAAATACAACTCTCCTATCCACATGCTTATATGCTTTTATGAATTGTGTCTTCAAAAGGCCCATCCTTGCAGCTTTTACAATTGTGTATTTTTCAGCAGTGATAACACGTACACTAGTCATGACTGGCTTACAGAAATGGCACCTTATCTGCCTGCATGTTACTTATATAGTCTTCAAACTCAATATAGTGGGCAGGTTCTCATCCGATCTGGGGTTTTGTAAACTTGGTTTACACTTGGTCTGTATTTTTAATGTAAAATAAGTCCCTATGGATACAATTTAAAATGCTAAATAGCAGAATGGAATTAATATTTCAAATGGTAAAGAAAAGAACTCTGGGGTATTTTGTTTGATGTGTTCTAGAATAAAATAATTTTTCTTATTCACTTAACTGTTTGGAAAATAAAACTACTAACATTAAAATCGCTTAAAATAGAGGCATGATTTGGAACTTATTTTAAGTAGCATAAACTTGAACTCAAGTTCTTCCATTTCCATTATTTAATCATTGAATTTGGAATGTTCCCTATTGATTTGCTCTTTAGATTAAACTAGTACTTGGAATTTTGTCATACAGAACTTTTT
The DNA here is from genome assembly GCA_013399075.1 of Chloroceryle aenea. NCBI lineage: Eukaryota > Metazoa > Chordata > Aves > Coraciiformes > Cerylidae > Chloroceryle > Chloroceryle aenea. The sequence goes on along the minus strand of VWZY01008591.1, from coordinate 663,999 downwards.
ATTCACTAAATTACAATTTCTAGTCTATCCTAAATAAGGCATTGTAAAGTTGGACAAATACCAGAATGGTCAATAATTTAAATAAATAATTATGATGGAAAAGTATGAGTAGTTTCAAACAATTTGCCTTGGTAAGCAAAGACCAATGCATAGCCCAAAAGAACCTTATTCACTAGCTGTGGTTCAATTTTTGTTATATGGAAGTGTAGTGAAAGGACACTCTTTAGATAGACAGGCAACTTCCATTATGAAAGTGATGCCGTGAAAGACAGTAACATTGACAGAGGCTGACCGCATATGTTGATAGTTCAATTTAGAAAGGCCAAAGTATGGAGTCTGTCCTTTAGAAAATGATAATTTCCCGAGGAGCCAAAATTTATAAAACACTATAAAAGTTCCAGAAGTTCAAAAACTTTCTCTTCACCTTGGACATATCAGCAGCATGAAATACAGTGCCTCAGCTACGGCACATTCTGCACTTACATGAGATTAGTAAGAAAAGTAGCATTTTATTTCTTCTGTTCTTTACCCTTTACCAAGTTTTAAGTGCCTAAGTATAATATAGGTGCAAGAATTGCAACTTCACTCTACTATTTTCATGGAGAGAGGAGGAGAAGAAGGAAGATTAGCATACACATAAAGCTGTAACATAGATTTCTGCTTGGGAGTAGGGAGAATTTCCTTTTCTTGGGAACAGGGAGAAAGATAGGTTTCCTCTTTCCCAAGGAAGATACCCAGCTATTCTCTGTCACCTCAAGGGCAGAGAAAGGAGCAGCTTCGTAACATATAAAAGTCAACATCAGGTGAAATTTCACAGATGACTGGTTCTCATTTAAAACATTGCATTAGATATACATTACATATACTGATTACATATCACAAACAGTGCCTCACAGCCATCATATATGTGTCATGAATGTTCTTCCATGTACTTCTAATTGAATTAATTTAGAAATGTATCTAATTAATACTATTGTTTGGGCTTTTTTTTGGGGGGGTGGAAGATACGCTGAATCCTTTTTTTATTCCCTGAGGAACTGTGGGAAAGAAGTGGGTTTTATTCATTCCCTTCTTTTAGGGGAAGGGAGATTTATTGAGGGATATGGTTGGTACCTGCAATTCCTGCTCAAACACTTTGTCAAGGTTCCAACATTCTTGATGAATTGCAAATGGGAGAAGAAACCCTTGAAACAGATCTGCAGCCTGTGATATAACTGACTCAAGATAGGCTTCTGGAAACTTTTTTTTTTTTTTGGTTACTCTTATTCAGCTGTTTCATAAGTATGTGGACCAAACATTTTGTTTAATGGAAGACATTTAGGACTGAGTTGGTCACTTTAATGTGATTCTTCCTCTTCCATAAAGACACCTCCTGCGTTACATCTTTGTTAAATTAACAAAGCTGCATATAGCTGAAACTCTTAAAAAGAACAAGTATTCAAAAGCATGTGTCTAGGGAGAGAGCAGAAGAATTTTCAGGCTTCTGGGGAGATACATGTCTTATGAAAAATGATGTACAGATACTTGCCCTAGATTTGAGGGCTGGTGGTGCATATGCTGTATAGACAAATGTTTGAAAGTCTATGAAGAACATCCCAACTGTAGCAGTTATCAAAGACAGTGTGTCAGAGTCTGTGTGCATTTTCAGAGCAGACTTCTTGAACAGACAGAAAAGCCAGTGTACAGTGTGCTAACAGACTCTGTCAAAGTTGAGTCCTTGCTACAGTTGTTTATGGTAAATGTTATTAGCACTGGATACTTATTATGTAATAGCTACTTTATCAGCAACATATAGCAGTGAAGTAAGAACAATTACATTGAAACAATTCAGTGTCCACTTGTGGCAAATGTAACTGCTTTCTTTAGCTTAAGGGAATTTATTAACACCACATCTGTAGCGAGGACAGGGCTGATGAGGGAACTGGTTATGCATTGGCTTCCTTTTGAATATACTGATGTTTTTAATTTTCATCACATAGCTCCTCACTTTCTCCCCTCTGTATTCTTATTTTTGAGGATCCAGTGAATGAGGTTCTGGCTGGAATTTTATTCCTGCAGGCAGGCTTTCTGTTTTTCACAGGCTCTGATTTTCAGTACCAAAAGTTAAGTACCTCCATGAAGAAATTAGGCAATGTCAATAGTCAGCTGAACCTCAGTTAGAGAGACCATAGAACCCCATGAAGGCTTCTTTGATGATACACTAGGCTTTTTGTCCTCAGTAAAGAAGCCAGAAGTGCCAGTCTAAGTGTTCCCTGCTGTCTCAAATTCTCAGTCTAATTGTCTAATGCTTGTGAGATAGTTTAATAAAATCTAACACAAAGTCTATGTGATAGTGTCTCCTTAACAGCAGTCTTCATGAACTTGGATGAGAATCACTTGTGTGATTCTCTATGGAAAGTCATAAAAAAATATTGAATTTTATGTAGTCCACAAAGCTATCAGGTCTGTACAAGGAAGTCTGACACGTCTCCAAATCCAGCCAACCCAGGCCATCTTACCATTCATCCAGATGGGAAAAGATGACCTCCAGTAACTGGACTGGACCTTAGACATGAAATTTCTGTAATGTTGTTTTCAAGGCAGCTGATGCATAAGCTAGAAAAGAAACAGATCCAATCAGACAACAAAGCTGTGCAGACACATTGTAGGCAAGAACAGATGCTGTCAGAAGAGAAAAATAAGCTTAAATTCTTGTGGTGACTACATAATTTTTAGGAACTGGTTGGAGAGTTTTGTGGAGGGACATGGAGAGTGTATTTATCCTGTACTACTTTGTTATAGACATTAATGAATTACCTTATATTCATTCAAAATGAATAAAAGCTTTCTTAAGCTTTTATTCATTTTGAAAAAAGTTGCTAAACTGACTAGTCAATATATTCAAGGACAAAAAGTCTCCATTCAAAAGTGTATATCAGTTGAGTTAAGTCAGTGAGTGTTTTGACACTCAAGACTTGTATTTCCTTTCTGGAAAACCTCTTTGTGTATGTAAACACACGTGTACCAGGTACATGTGTACCATTTTCATTGAAAAAAACATTAATGAGTGATATACAATTACCAGTGAGCACAAATATCTACTGAAGTTCTTTAAAGATCTACATTTTTGCTACACCAAACACCAGACGGAACTTTTCAGTCTTTCTCACAAATAGCATGGTTGCTTGCTCTCTCTTGCATTCTTTCCCATTTAAAGAGGTTTTCCTTTGTCATTTCTGATGTGTTACAGTTTCCAGACTCTATTCAAAATACCATTTGCACATTTAAATCTATTTCAACAACTGCTTGTAGACAGACTGAAGGGAAAAGTGCAACAGGAAAAACAATCCATTCTGTCATCAGAAAGCCTTTCCAAAACTGTGAGAAACAGCAGACATCTTAAATTAAGGTGCTCTGCTTGAAATGTAATCAGTTTTCCCCTTTGCCTTTTATTTTTTTACTGTTTCTTTTTCTTTATAGACAGTTATTTCCACTGTACCTTCATCCACCACTTAGTCTATATGAATTAATTGTCTTCTACTGGATTTGCACAAAATCAGTGTGGAAAAAGCAAATAATCAGGAAGATAGGATTTAGAACAGTATAGTCTATTAACTTCCTGAAGCAATGTAATTATTTTTGTCTATTGGATCCTCCCAGCCCCTCCTATCTGTTAAGGGGCCTTCAAGAGAAGGCTAGCAGGCTTATTCTTTTCTTATTGAAATCAAGGATGACAAACTATACATATAGGTGCAGATTAGCTATTGCCAGTACAAACGAATGGCTTTCTTAAATTCTGCCTTGACTGTAAAGAAGATGAGTGAATTTCTCCAGCAGTGGAATCTAAGGTACAAGAAAGTCATACCTAAGAAAAGAAATCCCTCAGCAGTCAGAAGATACCTGAATTTGCACCTCTTCTCATGATGAAGTTGTTATGCTTCTACTGCCCTTTCAAGAGTCAAAAGGCAATAACATTTTAAAATACACTCACAGATAGTCAGAAGTACATGTGTAAAGTTATTAAACTGGCCTACAAACACAAGGATTAACCTAAGTTCTTCTGAGTGTCATCTATGGAAACTTGGACAACAAAATTAGAAAATCACCTCAATTTATCCATGATACAGAACTTAAGAGTTCAGTTAGAATAAGATCTTAAGAGATCTGTGGTCTATACAAGTTCTATCCACACAGGCTTTTGTTGGCAAATTGAAGTAATGTATTTGTATTAGATGACACCATCTCTAAACTAATGTTCTTCACACTCTCAAGAGAAATTCTTAGCTTAGTCTTGGCACAAAGTTAATTACAGCTACATATTTTTTTGACTGGCTCAGTGTATGGACAGAGCAAGCTTGCAAACACCTGTAAAAATCTTGCAGTCATGTCCTTCAAATTATAGTTTGGTATATAGTTAGAACTTAAACTGAGCAGGACTATTCATGGAATAGATGCGACCTGTCAGCCAGGTCCTTGGTGAAGAAACTGATAGGAGGTTGAAGTTCTTTCTCTCTGGGAAAGAGGATAACTAAGACTTAAATATCTGTATCACTAAGAGAAGTATTGTGAAGAAGTTGTGCATGCATATTAGAGAAGGGCCATCTCTGGTTTTCATGTCAAACTTGCCTCTTAACAAAGAAAGGGACTTGACAACAGTAGGTGATATAGGCATGTCATCATGCTCCAGCAGGCATCTGAAAATGGGATACACATGATGTTTTCTGATGACTGAGCTCTAGGGTTTTTCATTTTTAACACTTAGTAAATCAAGGCATCTCCCTTTAGTCATGACTTTGCTGGTGTACAAGGAAAGAGTGATCCATACTTCATCGAGCAGCTCTGAACCAATCATAAATTCTCACTTCTTACAGTCTCATTTCTTTCACCATTAACCCACTATCTGCTCTCTGGGGACTTCATAAGCACTTTTTCACTCACCTAGCATGGGTTAAGAACAACTGTGACACCTCATTCACATATTTTTTTTGTGGAGTACTCTTGACTTTTCTGAACCATCCCTGTTGTAAGGGAATGTCTATGCTTATGGGACAGTGTCAGTCCCGTAGTGGAAAAAGGTTGTGAAAGTTTTTACAAGGCTCAAAGATTTTTTAGGGTCTTATTTTAGTATTTTGCTCTTTTTTGATGGCTGCTTTGAGAGTTCAGGCAGAAGGGTTGGTTATATACTACAAAAGTGATAAATGGAGAGAGGGAACTAAAATATGTCATTTATAGTACAGGCTAAACTAGATAACAGATCTTACATATTAGGATAAAGTCCTTTTCCTTCCAAGCTGTCCCCTGCTAGCTTTTCATGTCTAATGTGAGGGACTAAGAGTATTAAAGAGCTACTTTTCCCTGTATGTCCCTGGTGACTCCCATCCTAGAAAAAAGCTCTTCTCATTGCAGAACACATCCATTTTTCAACCATGGATTGGATGTTTAAAAAAACCCAAAGTCTGACATTATCTTGGGAAACAAACCTCTGCATTCCATCTAGGTCTGTGAGCAGTGAGCTTTTCCAATCTAGTCAATTCCGTGATCTGTTTTCTTTACTGGAAGGGTTATCAGGCATTGGAACAGCTTGCCCTGAACAGTTGTGGAGTCCCCATTCCTGGAGGTATTTAAGAGTCTGTAAACATAGTACTTAGGGATATAGTTTAGTTGAGGACTTGTCAGTATCAGGTTAATGATTGGACTCAATGATCTTAAAGGTCTTTTCCAATCTATGAAATTGTGTGATTCTGTTTATTTTCTTTCTTGACTTTCATGGTCAGCAGACCTTTCTGATGAATGAACTAATCATTTGAACACTTACTGCGTGCAAGATAGGATACTGTGGATATTCTCTAACTCCCTGAAAATTCATACACAGAAGAAACTGTGCAAGTGGCATATGTTTCCTCCCTTGTACTGAGTAGGATTAAGTCTCAGTGCAGTAGATCACTGCAGATTCATTCCAATATATTTTTTCACTGTTGAGTAAAGACATCTACATGAGATGCCTTTTGAACTTCTGGAGCTTCTTATTTGAATGCCCCATACAAAACATGACACATAAAACCTTACAAAAGGAACTGTTTATGACTGTAATTTTATTTATTGCTCCTCTAACATCGATTTTGTTTTATTTTGTGTAGCAAAAATAGCAGTTTTCTATGATAGACACAATTAGTTTTATGCTCTGGAAAAATTAGTGCATTTTTGCAACATCTGAATCCATTTCACAGTAATGGATTCAAATGTCACAAAGTAAAACTCTCCCACATAAAATAGTAAAATTATTATTATCAAATGCATGTCTGTCATTTATCTATGTTAGCATTTGAGAAGACTTCTCAAACTAAAGCATCTACTAGCAAGAGCTTTTTCTTTTCTCCCCTTTCCTCTAAAAACATTCTTCAACTATATAATCTAAAAAATCTAAACTACCTTGAAATGTCACACTAGGTTGGTGGCTTGAGTTTTTCACTGGCTTGATCTAGCAAACAAAATGGGATTTTTTGCACTTCTCCCATATGGAAACTATTTTTCCTTTTAGTTCTTGGTGTTGTAAATTAAAATAATGTTACTGGTCTGAATAAAAACTTAAGGCAATTGAGAACTCCTCTAATTTATTATGGCTAAAACCTTACAGTTATCTCACTGTATTTGAACTTGTCTCTAATAAGTGTTTAGTTGTAGAATATATCTGTGGCTCCTATGAATTCAGGAATACTGGTGTAAGATCTAGCAGAGAAATTGTTGTGTTAGCATGTACAAACATGTACACCTTACGCAGAAATACTTCCACATATACAGTCTTGTTGCAATGCCAGTTAAACCTCAGAGGAAATTATCTGATTACTGAGAACCTGATCTTTCATGTTTCCTTATTAAAATACTTGTCCAAGTTCAGTTTGCACCATGAGCAGTATCTGCCTTCAGAGGACATGTGACATAATGGTATGACTACCTCTGAGGAAAACCAAACCAGTTCCCTGCCTTTTCCTCCTCTGTCTCATCCTTTGTTGTAGTATTGATTGTTTATCAATAGCAATGCAAAGGAACTTGGACCTTGGTGAGTGTCAGATGCCTGAAGAATATAATTCTACTAAAGAGACAGTGTTACTTATCCTTAACAGAAAATAAATAACTCCCTGAGAAAAAGTTATTAGCTTATGTCTTGCAGTGGAATTATCCCTTTTGAAAACAACTTGAATTTCCTTGGTCCCTCACTGCTGTCCTGAAAGGACTTCCTCTTCAGATATCTACCGGAAGGGAGAAGTTTTACAAGATCTGTTCAAAACTGACACATTTCTAAACCATCATGTAACAGCATATTATGCTTTTTATGATGTTTAAGGGTAATGGCTTGAATTAAAAAATTGTTGTTAGGAATTCCTTTTAAGTTGTATAGCTTAAATCTCACAACTAATTCTCCCCATTTAATTTGATTTTAATATTCAAGTGTTTAATTCTTTCATATCTCTATATGGTTCCCATTATGACAGCAGGATTTGAATAAAGGCATGATACACTATGATAATATAAAGATTCATACTAACTATTCAAAGAAATGTTGACTGTCATCTTTTGGTATGGTTTTATAAATTTTAAATGGTTATTTCAGTTCTGGGTACAACTTTGTGATCACCATCTTTTTCTGGATATCAATGCTTAAGCATCTTGTGTACTTACATTATGATTTCTCAGCATGATGCTGGCATGTTTAAAATATTGCTGGACAAATGCTATAGAAACTAAAGAAATATCGAAACAGAAGACGTGCAAGTGGGATTCACATATCTGAAAAGTTTTCACTGATCTCATTCTATTCATTCTACCACTTCTTTGCAGGAACAGATAAGATCAACAAACACAGGCATTTTAATTGAAAATAAGGCCTCAAGAAGAATACAGCGTATTCATTAGTCTTGAACTGGTCAATGCTTTGCTACAGTAGTGAATGTCAGCAAGTGAGCAGCAAACACAGCATAAGAATGGAAAAAATATATTTTTCCTGATTGTGTTTTCACTTTCTAAATCATGCATCATGCAGTACTGAATGAGAACCCTTCTTAGTAAAATAAGAAAAGGAAAAAAAAAAACATTATACTGTCATTTTTGTTGTAACTTAAGCATTTACTGAGCTGTATATTTGTTTACAGTTTCACTGAAAACAAATTAAAACTTTGAAACCCTTAGAAAACAAATTATTTGGAACACCTTTAATTATTTATTAGAATTCAGCATGTTTTCTCAGAGGTGATTGCTTTCTTGAAATATTGTCAAACACTTTCTTTGTATTCAAGAATTAAAATCTCAAACAATTATTTTTTTTTTACTTTGTAATAAAACATTCTATCAGCAGCAGAAACTAAGAACTCAGATGTGTATAATTAAATCCCCATACTGCATTCAATATCTTGTTTGCTGTCTTTTTCTAATCCAATTATACTTAATATGGGAGTCTTGGCAGAAAGCAAATGTTGAACTCTTTTTTTTTTTTTCTCCTAGCTCATTTTGTCTGTAACTCCATTTGAAACAAATGTTTATCAGTAAGGTTTTTTTCTTCTTAAATATGTATGGAAACCAAACACTGTTGTATAAAGATACAACAGATTTAAAACATCTGTGTTTTTTGTTTTCTGGTCATTGATGACCATGTAACTATGAGAATTTGAAGTGCGTGCTGCATCAGATTTTTAATTCCCCATAGTGACTTCAAGTAGGTGGTTGGTTGTTGTAAAACCCCGTTAGTTGGAAACTGGAGTTCAGTGTTTGTGAGTCATGAATGAGCTACCATTTTCTGCTGGTGGTGTTCAGTGATATGGAATGTTTCACTTTTCAATCTGACTCAAGGACCTGGATGAGAGTAAACTTTACATTTTGTTAATCTTTTTGGGGTTTTTTTGGCATAGGTCTTGTACATATTTTCACTTCTGACAAGGAATCACAACATATTGGTATTTTCTAGTGAAATATAATTTTTATTAAAAAAATCTTGACACTATCTGGTAGAACCATTATAGAAATATATTGAGATTGTCCACTTTGATTCAATGAATGTTCTGGTTATAATAAACAATCCTCCCTTAACATGAGCCTAAGATTTTAAATATTATCTTTATTTAGTAGACAGTTATTGTAAATCATTGCTTTCATGCACGACACATAAGAATTCCAGCATAATTTATTGCTGGTTCTTTTCTTCTGATCAAGGTGAAGGGGCGGATAATGAGACTTCTGCAGTTCTCAATTGACTTTTAATCATAATTATATGAGCAATTCCCATTTATGCTTCTTCTGAGATAAAGAATATGTCAGGTGTGTCCTTGAGTTATTTTTTCCTGTATGCTTTCAATATAGGCTTCACAGTCTAAGTTTAGCCACAACAGTGGCTAAGTATTTAAAGAGTTTTCTATCTTGATAATGCTTCACCCAGAAGCTAGGGTGAAATTGATGCTAACTTGGGTTTTCAAGTCTGCTTGCATGACAACTAGATATTTGCATGTAGAGCAGATATGCCTATTACTTCCATATAATTATGGATGACTGGGGACAGAAGACAAGAGTTTAAGAAGTGATAAGGTGAAATAAAGAAGAAATATATTACTGTTGTATAACTACTTAAGTGCTTTAGTGCTTTTCAGTGCTTTTCATGTTGCTCTCTAAATTATTTGCCATTATCTGCTGCTGAAGGCAGGTTAAGTGATGACATGAGCTATCGATCTGTTTTATTACCATGATGACTATGTTTCTACATCCAATATAAATTATAGATTTTAAGAGGCTTGGGAGTTTCTGTGATTGTCACATAATCAGTTTGCTGTATAATTGTCAGCAGTTCAGAAAGTAGTGAATTGCAGCCCACAGGATACTTCTATCTATGAAGTGCTTGGATGAAATAGGGAAAGGGAACTTTTCACTGTCCTGTTGATGTATTGTAAATCAATATTTTTAGGTATTTTTAATGTGAGGTCTTTCTTTTGGAACAGTAACCTGTGAACAAAACTCTGGCCTTGTCTGTATGGAGCCAGAAGAGTTTTTAAACACCTGAGTCAAGAACAAATGTCTTAACTTGTCTCTGTCCTCCACGAGTTAAAGTCTGTGAAAATTAACCTGGGAACATAGACCAGACAGGACATGGGGTAAGCTCCACTCACAAACTAAATTTGACTAGAAGGGAACAGAATGTGGTGAGTCCTTACGCCTTCATTCAGATCCAGCCTTTGAGAACCAATTATGCGTAAAGCACTTCAAAACACAGTGGTCTTCCAATGTGACCTCTTTTACAGTGTTAGCTTTTCAGCATAGCAGAGACTGCCTTGGCAAATAGTGAGTTCTATTCAGCAGCCTGGAAAAGAGTCACGTACAAGCAGTTGGATTTCTCTATTTATGATGGTAATACTGAATTAAAATAACATTGAACTGATAATACTGAATTAAAATAACCTAGCATTTTGGATGGATTGAGTAGTTTTCTAGCTTAAAGGAGAAATACTTTGTTGATGTTGCCCATGCATAAGATAGTGGCTATTATTTATAAAACCCAAATGCCCCACTTTTGGCCTGCAGGGATTATCCTGGGAGATGACCAAATATATAGTGTAATTATCATCACCCATCCATGCCTTCATTATGATCTTCTTCATAGTAATGCAAAATCATAACTGGATGGTTCAAAAACTGACTTGTCCCACTTATAATCAACCCCCCAGACATAGCATTCCCATGCATAAACAACATAAGCTTTTGACTCCTCCCCCCATCTCCTACTGACCTCATCTACAGTAGAAGCAGGAGCTGGTACAGGACAGTATATCTTCCACTTGCTGGTACTTTAGTTCATGCTGGAGCCTCAGTAGATCTAGCCATCTTCTTCCTCAAACTAGCAGGTGTATCCTCTATCCTAGAGGCAATTAACATCATTACAACCTCCACCAACGTAAACCCCTCAGCCTTCTCACAATAGCAAACCTCATCATTTGTATGATTAATAGTCATCACCACCATCCTACTACCATTATCTCACAGGTAGTAGCTTAATACGCAGGAAAAAAAAACAAAAACAAAAACAAAAAAAACCCCACAACTATTTGGCTACATGGGAACAGTATGAGCCATAATATCTACCATATTCCTAGGCTTCATTGTATGAGCCCACCACATATTTACGGTCAGAATAGGTGTAGACACCTGAGTACACTTTACAACTGCTACCATCATCATTATCAACCCTACCAACATCAAAGTATTCATCTCACAAGCTACACTACATGGAGGAACTATCAAATGAGACCCACCAATATTATGTGCCCTAGGCTTCATCTTCCTTTCCACCACTAGGAATAGTCCTAGCAAGCTCCTCACTAGACATGACCCTGCATAACACCTATTTTGTGGTTGCACACTTCCACTTGCCCCAATAAAGCTGGAGAGAGGAGAAAGAATAAGTTTAATTTTTTTCTTGTGCAGTACGTGTTTTAACTAGCTGCTACTAAGTGACTGGGCTCACAAAGGGAACCAAGTCCTAGCTGCTGAATTCTGATATCCTAAAGGTTCTCTATGCCTATCTACCACTACCATCTACGATGCCTATCTACCACTCTTTTCACACACCTTCTGTCAAGAAGTGGCAGCTATAAATTGTAACTAGGCCCCAGGAAGAAAAAATAATCAAAACCAAAACAACAACAACAGCAAAACCCACAGATAGCTGGCCAATATCTGCAGCTGTATTTATCTTCTTAGTGGGAATGCATGTGTAGGGTTATAGAAACACACGCCTATGGTTAGTAATTTCAGAGTCATGCAAGGAAGAACAAAGACTATGAAGAGAAGGCCAAAGAAGCTGCTAGGTAGTCGCAGATGAACTGCAGTTTGCATTGTGCATCTTCCTACGCATAATTCTGAGTTATTCAAGAAATCCCCGATCAAAAAAAAATTATATAATTTCTTCCCATACAGTCCCTGTACATACTGAATTTCCCTGAAAAGATTGAGTGTCTATACCCTCTGGCTGTGCTCATATCACACACCACAAGATTATAACTTTGTCATCTATACTGACTACTGCCTGATCTGATTTTGATGATTTTGCCCTTAATAGGTCAGCTCACAGAACAAAGTATTAGTCAGTGCTGATAAAGATACCAGAACTGGGTCTGTTGCAAAACTGCAGCCCTAGCAGTTTAACTCTTTGCAAACTCTTTACAAACAATTATTGCACTGACCATTGCATCAGGACCATCACTTCGTAAGAAGACTCTTACTAATAGGCGGTCAGTCATCACCACCAGTCATCATCACTTGAATGAGGATTGTGCCACCTAGATACATATGGTGCCCAAACGGACCAGTTTTTCCTAACTGAAGTGACAGAACACTCATAATGCAGCAGAACTTTTTCTAGGTGGAATAGGTTTTGCCAGACATCCCTTATCCCAGTCACAAAGCCAGCTGCATAGAAATTTCATGAAATGAAATTACATAATAAACACTTTTTTTCCTTAAAACTACAATATTCTTGCAGAAGAACTGTCTGGCTATAGAATTCATCACTTACCTGTCTTTTCAGCATAGCCCTGCTCCAAAACTACATGGTTTAAAGAACAGAAACTTTTTTTACTCAGATATGCAACTTGATATGAATTCCAATCCAGGAGTGAATTACCACATCTGTTAATGCAACAGCTCCATCCCAGTGAGTATCTCTCCACAGGGCTGGACGTTCCAGGCATGACATCACTGGAAATGGTGCCAGATTAAATTACACATGAGCAGATGGATAACACAGTATTCAGCACATTCTTGACTGAACAAAGTCTTTGTTTTTTGCATATATGGATTTAAAGCTACACTTTCAATTTTTCAAATTTGCAAACTGTATTCTGTTATGAAAGGAATCTTCTACTTAAGGGTATGTATTTACCAGAAGAAAAGATAGGGAGCCAAGAGCACCCAAGAAGATGATAAGTGCTAAATCTGAGTAGAACATTTCTAGGGGTAGCAAAGAATATGATCCTAGTTAGCACTCTTTCAAGGTAATGTGAGTCAGGAAAACACTTTGCACTGCCTTCATCTCTGCCCTGCAGAAATATCTGAATGAGACCTTATGTCTGGCCTTAAGCTTTGAAAGTGAATAGTTACTTTTCTTCTTTTTTTTCCCCCCCTTACTAAAAAATTTAAAACTACATTTACTCAAACAGCTAGAGAGAAGCAATCAAACTAACAGCCAGCTTAAGATCCCAGCAGGAAAACAATTGTGAAGCTTCCATGCTAACATTGTGTGGTGCAGATGATAAGAAACATGGGTTTCAGAGTTGTTATTTCTTCCAGAAAAAAATAATCAATTTTGCACTGTTAGATTTCTTAGCAGTAAAGCGAAGCAGAATATATGAGCAAGATTAAAAATTATGCTGTGTCAAGCAAGTTCTATCATTTAATATCTCCACTGGAATGGTATGTCAAAGCAAAATACTGTAGATGCAAGTTGCATATTCTGTGTCTGTGGCCATTACTGTCACAAGAAATGTAAACAATTACAGAACAGCTCACCACTTCGACAAATCTAAAGCAACTTATCCGAAGAGAAAAAATGTTACGATCTGACCATAAAAAACAACTCTGCATGGTAAAGTTGAATCTTCATAGCTGAGAAACAGTGCATAGGAGAAACATGAGCAGTACTCTTTACTGGATGAAGCCTAATTGCCCTCATCTCAGTGCAAGGACTTTGGTACAACAGTAACTCTGATAACAAGAAAATAGATTTAATTTCCCCCATGAAACTAATGACATATGACATTGGAAAGCTTGTTCCTGGTGACCCTCGAGGAAAGGATAGGGATGAAAAGTAACCTAGCCTCCTGTAGCAACTATGCTCCTAGAAAACAGACACTGAGCAGACAGCTGGCAACCAATCTTTTATATCAAGTTTTATAGCCAGTCCTAGGAATGTTGTCTGATAGTGCCTAGAAAAAAGCTTACAAATCAATCAATTCTTCTGCAGTAATAATCATACCTTAATACTCAAAGGTGCTCACATTCATTATAAGAGACTATAATACAAGAAAGTTGAGCTGAGACATTTTCATTCCTCAAAATGAATATATTGCAGTTAAAAAAAACAAACAATCACAAAAATATTCTGAAAATTTAATAGGAAGTGCTTAATTTTTTTTTCACGCTCACTGCCATGGAAAGCAACTCTTGCCACAAAAGCAGCTTCTTTGGATTTCTTTACACATAGTTGTCAGTGTGGGGATGCAATTAGGTAAAGGAATCTAGAATATTAAAAAGAATTTGGCTACAATTTTTAAGTCTGAGTTAAAAGCAACTGATTATAGCTTTCCTCTTCTTTCCAGCCCAGAGTTAATTTAGTAATAACAAATAAGATTGAACCTAATGCAAGCTAAGTAACTCAAATGCTGTTTCCTTACCTAATGTTGACTTAACTTTCCTATCCCCATCCAGATTCAGATTTCTAAATAAGGTTTTAAAATACACAGGGACAGCTTGGTGGTTTGGCAACAGACAGAAAGATGGTGAAGAAAGAGTGCTTTACTCAAGTAGTAGAGACATTATCATTTTACTCTATGGCAACTCTTTTTTTTTTTTTAGAAAGGATCAACTGTGAGAATTCCTACAAACACTAGTAAAATTAAAGTACAGGTTTCCAAACATTGGCCCAGCTGTAGTTTGCATATCTTTATGGATAATTCCTACTCTGAACTTTAGGAAGAAGTAAAGAATAATAGTTAAAAGACTAATGGTAAGAGTACAATGTACAAGAGTACAATGTAATCTGCAAGAAATGCTAAGAGCTAGCAGTAGTCCATTGGGCCAACAAAAAGTTTAGAAAACACCATAGTGAAGTACTCTACAGGATACTCTTGATGACATTTCCCAGGGCACTATCCAAGGTAAATCTTCATGACGAAAGGGACATTTCTGTCTGATTCTACTTGCTTTGGTTTAAGCTTGAGTGTGTAAAAGCATGTCTAGAATAGTCAAGAGTTTTGTCTTTCTCCTATCTGAAGCTTATTGCAGACCATTTTTTCCCACTGCCAAACATAAAACTATCTAGCTAGATTTGCAGTATTTTGTCAGTATAACTAAAAAGCCATGGAATTCTCCCAAAATCTTTCCCAGAGTTTACTACACTCATACTTTTGTGACTGGACACCTCTTTGAATTTTCACCTCTCACTCTCTCTTAAGCTGAACTTTTACAGCGAGAAATCTAACACTCCAAGAGGATTTTTCTGACGTGTCAAAAACGATGTCGTTGTCAGCTTCAGAGCACTTTTTCTATCTCCAGAGGTACTTTTGTATTGCATTACAGTCTGTCATTTTCCTCATGTTGGCTGATAGTCTCTGTTCTCTATGGCAAGAAAAATAAGGACAAAATCTTTTAGTTGACTCATATGATTTTTTTTTAAAGTTATAAATCAGATCAATTGCAAATCACCTATTTTTAATATGTGCTGCCTGACAAAATTCTTCACATTTCTAAAAACAAAATTTCCTATCACGCTTCTCTATTACTTGATATTACTTATCCAAGTAAACTAAATAATAAATTTGACATACACATGAGAATTTTTTTTGCAAAGTCAACCGAGAATCATATCATACTTTTGTTTTTCCTCTAAAAGGAGGCCAATGAAGTCAGCTGAGTCAAGTGTGACGTATATGAAATGATGCATCTAAGTGGAAAGTTTTAACTGCAACTGGGATATGAGGAAATAGGTGCTGTTTCAGCTCTTGGAGTGAACCAAAGGACAGGATGCCATAACAGGTTAATCTATGAGTAAGAACGTTCTGACTGGCTTGTCCCTTTTTCTTAATTTATCACACTGATTCAGCTCAGTTCTGTGTAACTTTAACTTTTCAAGTTAAACCTTTAGTTCTTTTATTTTTTAGTCCAGTGTTTTCAGGAGAGGCTTTCAGTGGATGAAAACTTACAAGAATCTATCTATGGCAATTTCCTCTGGCTGAATATCAGCACCCAAATATGATGACACTGCTTATTAAAGGAAGCTAATAACTTGACACTTGTGCTTCATGATTTTGTTGAAAGAATAGTCTAGCCTTGTTCTGCCATTTTAGTTGTTATTTCACTACACTTACTAATGAAGAGTTTGGGGGGGTGTTATGTCTGAAGCATCTTCAGCACCCAGTTTTCTGTTCCTATTCAGCTGTGTGTGTTTTAGATTATGCTAACACGAAGCACTCTCTCATTTAATCATGCTCAAATATTCTGTATGTGACCATGTTGTTGGTTAATAATTAGCAAGCATATTTAGAGTGAAACAATTAGGGAACATAAGGATGATAGAATAATGCCCAGATAGGTATGAAATAAAATATAGGGTCCAGTGCTGCAATTCTTATAGCCTTCTTTTTTAAACAAGCAAAAGTCTCAGTGAAGTGTATTTCTGTTATATCAGAAAAGGGAACTGCTCTCAAAAGTCAGACTTCTCCATGCTTGTTTACTACTAATTTATTTTTCGCTTATAAAGAAATATGTCACCCATTTTCATTCTGAATTTTTTTAGGGCTATATAGTATAGCAGTATTATTGGAAACATTCTATTCTTTTCATCTCTTTCAAAGTATGCTGTAAGGATAATGCGTTAAACCACTGTTCCACACCTGGTTTATCCTATTCCTGTCATAGATAGAGCTAGCAGAACAGGATATCTTTCAAAACTGCATCTACCAAAGATGGAAGACCATATTTTCAACAGTTCCAGTGTCACATCAGTTGTTGATGTGTTACGCATTACAGCAGATTTAAATTTTCCCTCATTTTTATGTTTTGTCAACTGATAGAAGCAAAATGGCAAGAGTGCTCTGCCAGACAGGAAAAATCAAATTAATGAAAGACTATATTTAGGACCATCTGAAAAAGTGTCTTGTATTACTAAATACCGATTTCTATTTGATTTCTACATGTGAGGGTTTGGGCCTTTTTCCTAAACAGTCTGAAGTTCTTTAGAATTTTAAACTTGTATTTTCCAAACATAATTTTTGTGTCTTATGTGTAACTACAATTTTTACCAACGGTAAAAGAGCAGTGCCTGCTTGTAGTGGTTGAAGTCAAAAGAGTTCCGATTGACCAAGGTTGTCAAAACCACGTGTGTTTTGACAAATATTTACTTTTAAGTGCTCTGATTTTAAAATAAGCCCTGATGACTTAGGTGGGGCTGCCCCTGGACTGCACCTGGTGGTACACAAAGGTTTATGTCCTTTGGCTTTAATTCTTTCATAAGCTCAGCACATAGGGAAGCATGTTCCCACAAAAAAAAAGGTCCCTCTAGATTCACTAAGGTTGTTTGATGGGCATAAGAAGGCTGTCATTTCCCCTAAACTGACCATCATTTCCTTAAGCAACTTTTCTTGGGTCAGTCCCCACTTCAGAAGATTATTGTGAAAAGTAGGTATGAATTGCCTGTATTTCTTTGAGGAAGTGACTAGTGGGTCTCAGTGTGCTTTGATGGTGTCAGCAATGTCCAGTTAGCAGTCAACCACTAGAAAGGCCACCGAGCACAAGTGATATTTGCACTGTCTTTCTTCCACTGCCTTAAAAAGCAAATTCTCTCCACATCAAAAGTGTCTCTATTGAGCAATTACTGTGTGTCAGCACTCTCCAGACGTAAGCTGTTTGCTGGTTTCTGAAACATGAAAAATACAAGATGTCACAAAATGAAAACAGCGTCTGTTTCAATTTTGTTGATTTAAGAGGCAAAGCAGAGAAATAAAACAAACATGATTCAAAAACCTAAGAGTGGAATCAGAATAACTGTAGAAGGAACTACACATTTTGGTGTGTGGTTCCTCTGACACCTCTGCCTCATTCACATGACTTTTTTTATCAGATCAGCAAGATAAACAGCAAAGTCACAACTATTACCATGTCAGGAAAACATGTTTTTATAACTGAAGTAGGATAATGGACCTGAGATACCAGCAAGTAATTTCAGTTATGCACATGTAAGCCCTTAAATTAGAGGACAAATGCAATAATAAACGAGTCCCATTTGTTCTAATCACTGTGAAAGATCCTCTTGCATTTCTTTGTTCCCTGAAACTGTGCAACCTGTGATCTTCTTTTCATATTTTCTACTAAATCCTCCATGATGATTAAGTATGTGTTTGCAACACTTCCCCCGTTTTCTCCTCCTAGCTGAAAATTATGTTCTTTTAGTCATGTGTATCATTTTAAGAGTTGTATCTGCTTATGTATCTAATGATTATTGAAAGGCTGGTACAAACTTGTCTGAGAAAGTTAAAATAGTTGGACTTCAATGTGAGACTTGCAGCTCACTAATTGTCATGACAGAAGTGTTGACTTCAGAAATCAAAAAAACATGCCATGCTTTGCATATTGCTTCTCTTTATTGTGATAAACAAAATACTGTTTTGAGAGTTTAGACCACTGAGGCTGTTAGCCAAACTGGAGCAGCAACTTTCTAGATTAGGAAAAGCAGACGGATGCAAGTTATTAAACATTTCTTGTCACAAATTTGAACTCTGATTATCTATGCAGAAAAGCAAGAGCAAAGCCAGGAACACGATGAACTGACCTAACAACACTAAAATCATGTCAGTAAATCACTTGGTTTTCCATTTTCCAGGCTTCTAGGTCCTCAAAGTTTAAAATGCATCAATCAGGAGAGTGGAGTGTGTTATGTCTGTATATGCAATGTACAGGAGGGAAGAGTGTATTTGCAATATAAAGAAGTTGAAGAAAATGTTATGAAAAAAAGACATTAAACCCTTTTCTTAAAACCTGTTTTTTTCCATTCTCATTTATTACTTTGCATTACTAATGTTAATATCCTTGTCTTTGTTGTATACACACAGGCTTTGAATATCAAACAGAAAATATATAAAAACATTTTATGCAGTGTTCTCTGTATTTAAGTATTAAAAGAACATTGCAAATACAGGTGAAAAAGAAGAATAAAAAAAAAAAAGTCCCAAGACATTGAATAATTTCAGGAATACCTCTTTAGTAGAACTCTATTGCTCAAAAATTCATAAACTTTATTTGTTTGATTAAATCATACTCTTCTATTTCACAAAACCAAGCAATTGTAATTTAACATTACTGCAAAAGTAGTTTCCAAAAAGCAACATTTGGCTAAAGACAGGAGACAAGATTTGTTGTTGCAGAGCAGTTTTGAGAATATGATTAAATTTGCAGTGTAAGTAGTACCATGTTAGAGCTGGAACCCCACTGCTTCCTTTGTACTCCCTCTAAGTGAGTAAGAAACATGCAATGCAGTCTGGCTCATAGATCAACTGTGTTTCAGGACACACCTGAAATGGTAGCATGGCTGTAACTTTACAGATAGTTTGCAGACCTAGGTGAGATAGGTTTGACTCAGTGCAACAATCCATCATGATTCAGCCTGATTTAAGGGAAGTGAAAAAATCTGATAGAAGAGAGAGACTTTTTTTAGAGTCAGACTGTTTGAGAAGACAGATATGATGAGAGCACTTTGCTGCAATTGACCCAAAGGAGGGGCTACTGTTGGTTGACCCTGGCAAGCTGACAATCACCCACACAGCCACTTACTCACTCCTCTTCTGTGCCTCTGGTAAGGTGGACAGAATAGAAATACCAAAAGCCAGAAACATGTGGATTGAGATAGAGTCTAACAAGTGTAGCAAATGCTGATCTCTAGGCAAAACAAAGAGGAATTTATTCACTGGTTCCCATAGACAGACAGATGTTTGGCCACTTCCAAGAAAGCAGGGCCTCAGCACACATTATTGCTTCTTGGGAAGACAAACACCAATTCCACAAACATCCCTCTGTCCTTCTCTATTTCTTCAGCTTTTATTTCTGAGCATGACCTCATATGGTATCGCTTTGGTCAATTTAGGTTGGCTGCTCTGACTGTGTGTGCTACCAATCTCTTTTCCACCCACAGCCTATGGGCCACTAACGTCAGGAGCAGAGTGGAAAAGAGAGAAAACCTTGATGCTGTGCAAGCACTTCTCAGTCATAGGTGAAACACTGGTGTGTAATCAACACTGTTTTAGTTACAAATCCAAACCAAAGCAACATACAGTTGCATACAGCTGTGAAGAAGGTTAACTCCATCCTAGACAGAATCAGTACAAGATTTAGCCTGTTCTGTGTTGGCACCAACACTGTCCATGCAGACATCGCGTTCCAGATCTCAGCCATTAATAATAACTCAGAGATTTCTAAAATAACAATTTGTAAACTATTTTTTTTTATCATAATGTTCAGATATTTACAGCTAACACTTTAAAAGGTTGCTTTCTCCTCACTCCAGTCAAGGGGAATGGAACATTACTTGTGTTTTATAAAGCTGTGGTTCACATAGGTTTGGTAATTAAGGAGGCAGTCGAATTTTGAAGGTTCAACAACAGCATTACAAGCACTGAAAAGAACCTCCTAGAAGGGTGCTTTTCTTTGTAGTACATCATCTGGATGAACTGATGAGCACCCTAGGAGAAATGAGACTTTCTGGAATTAGGGTGTTCAAGGACTAATCAGAATTCATTCCTTAATTTGATTAAGGCATAACACACTTAGGAATTCATGTCTTGAGTGGAAGAAAAAAGTTTCCTATTTATTTAGCCTCAGTCTGACCTTCCTCATGACCTGCCAAGGGGTATCCCTTTTTCCTGTATTTATACACAATTTTTTTCCATACCAGGTGTATTTGTTTTTATTTCTGTCAAGACAGAAAAAAATGAAATGTACTGCGAAAGAGAGAAGAACCTTTTGCAAGGCAAAAGTTATTTGGAAATCGTAACATCCATTAACTACTCTTGTTTTGGTAACAGGTTCTGGTCCTACTGTGGGGCTACTCATCTTTCATTTCTTCGGGACAGTTTCATGAAAAATATGGAGAGAAAAAGGTAAACAAGGTTTTCTGTTTAATAGATAGGAGAGCAATAGCAAGGTATATAAACCTAAGCAAATTTTATGAAAGATGAGGACAGCTGCATGGGTTTAGACTTTTTATCCCTTCATAGGTCTTTTTTTTTTTTAAAATACAACTTCTTTACTGATTAACAAGCAATGACCATAAATGATCCAAATGTCCCACAGGAGTTCAGTTGTGGAGTGCCTAATTACCTTAAAAATAGAATCAGCTTTCTCAGTTGTAAAGTGGATTGCAAAGTCTATTTAAATTTCCTTTTGGCTATAAAAGTTTTGTCAGGAAATGCAACTTACAGAAAAATATGAAAACTACCAACTAAAATTTTACTTTAGACACTTAAAGACAATTGTATTTAAAGCCATAAAAATATTAAGACCAGGAAGGCCAAAGAATGTGATTTTTGACACAGAAAGTTGGTAAAGGCACTTTATGTGAACTCTACAGTATCTTCAGCCCATAACTGTTGGACGAGCTACTGCATGTATTGAAGAAGTGTATCTTCATCTTAATACCTCATTTAAGACAAAATTAACTATGTACTTAATATAATTGTTATAATGCATTAATTTTTTTTCAGGATTAAAAAACAACGCACTTTCTTGGGGTTGGTGGTTTAGGGGTCTTTTTCTGACTATTACTTCAGTAATGTTGTTTCTCATGCCTATCTTCCCTACAGAGATCCTTCTTTACTCATTTTTTCACTTGAAGGTATTCAGGAAGAATTCTATTTAGCTTGTAATTACAAAGGGTATGTACAATCATTCAGGCCTGCCTCCTACAAATTTTTCTTAATGAGTCTAACCTTGCGTTTAAAACATATTATGAAAAGAAGGAAGAACTCAAGTAAATAATGCTGATGTGTTCTAACTGATTTCTTTGGCCAGCCTTGAAGAACACAAGGTTTCCTACAGCTGAGAAGCCTGGTAATTCAGGGATCTGGCCTGCAGTAGCAAATTAACTTCCATGTAGCTCATATTAGAGACTACTTGAACTGTTTCACATAGACCTCAGTAGAGAAACATTCTCTGCTTTCAAAACAAATAGCAGTTGTGAATATCCACCTGTGATTCATGGCAAAGACATTTGAGGTAAAAGAGTAACTCTCTTCCAAGAGGTGAACTGCAGTTAATGGGTTCAAGTTGGAAACACTGTGAGGAACTTAAGTCATAGTAGATGGTGTGAATTTAGTTTAATGTCTGGTTAAAGATGTATTCTGCAGTAATCTGGCAAAGAGGGAAAATATTTTTTTTCTGTGAGGCAGTGCTATTTGAACATTTGATTGGCGTAACATTTATCTCTTTTAAGTGTCCAAATGCTTTTTTTCTGTTTCACATGGAATATTTAACATATTAGGTGGGGTTGAAAACAGGGATCATTGTAATCTTAAATTGATATGACAGGTAAAAAAAAAATCTGAGTGATGGATAGATATTGGTGATACACCCCTGTTTTATTGTAATTATATATTTTATGCACAGTTGATGCTTGAAAACATTTGCATCAGGATTTATCTGTCATCTTTTTAAGAATCAACTTCTCCTTTATAAATGTAATTATTTTGGAGTTAATTACATCTTTTAATTATATTAAAACTGATGAGATTTAGAGAAGAGTGTGCAGAAAGTAAAATCTGAGGGAGGAATATCTTACTATAATATATACTGCAACACACAATGGGTGGCAATACTTGATCAGAACTACAAAGTTGAACAAATATTCAGAAAATGTCTGTGCCTCCAAAAAGAATTTTGGATGATAGTAAAATGTTTCCATTTTAGGGAGGAAAGAATTGTTTTCATAGATACACAGATTTTTTTCAGGGAATTAAATCTTATTCTGTAGCTTTAATGTGACAACTACTGAACAGTAGTGTCTTCCTGGAGCCTACATCAGAAAGAATTTATATTGAAAATTTATAGTTGGGGGGTTTGGTTGTTTTTTTTTTGTTCCATGTGGTGAAATTCAATGTCATCACCAATTTCTTCATCTTCCACTTATATATTATGTACCATAAGTTTCTCTAAAAGGGAATAATTGTTATTTGAAATTTAGCCATCAATATCAGTATCAGTTAGCTTATAGTTCCTTACTCATCTTCACCTCTTTAATGGATGACCGGAAAAGTTTCAATAATATTTACTCTTAGAGCTGTGATCTTAACTGTTCAGGAATAAACAATGGCACACATCAAGAATTTGAACATGTTTTGCTAATGTATTTAGTAAAATTTAGCAAGTGAAATATTACAGTTAAGAAGCAAAGGAAAATGTTTTTCCAGTGAAATATTTCTAGAGCTTTAGCTGTAGCTGGAGTTCAGCCTAAAACATTCCTGGACATAAACACCAGCAAAGACTCAAAGTTTCAGTATCAGAATTGTACAACATAAGCTCAAGAGCAGAAGCCAGTCACTAGAGAGTTGTAATTTGTAATTCATGAATAACCAAAGTATGAAGGATTAATATTCCGGTAGAATATTAAAAAAATATATATAATAAAAAAAAAAACATGCATAAACATTGTTTATCTAAACTGTATAGTCACTTTTTCCAGTATATAAAAAGCTGGCCAACTTTGGCTCCCTGTCAGTTAGCATAGCTAGTCATTTGCTATCAGGACACCTTTATATTTTGTCAGAATAAAACTGGGTCAGAAACCGTTCCAGATTCTAGAGAATATTATCCTTTTAACAAATGCTTTTCCCTTTATTTCCTTGAGTACATAAAATATCAGTACAAAGTGAGTCTCTGCTAATTCATACATAGACAAACAGCACACATCTAAAACTCTTGGTCAGAACCTGCTTTTATTAAAACTGCGAGTTAGTTTCAGTCAGTAGCTCTTCAAGAGTCCTCTTCATCCTCCCAACACACTCATTGTCTCTGAAGGGTTCCTTACAGAATATCAAGAGAGGGAGAAACCATTCCTTATGTCAATAAGTTAGCAGCAACTGATCTTCTCTACCTACTAAGTTACACTCCTGAATTCTGTGCCCTCTTGTACAGTGTGAGTGCAAAATACGGGCATAATTTTGAATCACATGAGAGGAGGAAGATAAAGAAGCAATGTCTGCAGTCTTTCCGACTGATTTTGGAAGGCCTAAAAAGGAGAGGCTGAGACTTATGTGTCTATCTGTGCTGATTGCCTGTGCACTGTTGAGTAAAAGTCTTCACAGAAATGAAGTTAGCATGGCTAACAAGCAACACCTCTGAAAGGCTGTTAGTAAATATAACTATATATACAGGTAAAGCACCAGTAATACTGTCTCTTTAGGATGTCTTTAAAAAAATCAAGAGACTGTTTTCTTACCAAACCTGTAAAGATTTTATGGTATTAAACTAATACTGGTCACCACTTCAGCAAGAGATACCCAAGGCCAACTTAGCATGGGAGTTAGCATGTCTAGTGGAGCTGTGCTCCCTTAGCTGCCAGTGGAGAATTCAGTGTTATAACACAGACATGAGGATGTCAGTATTTAAAATAAACAATTATGTTCAAATAGGCTTGAATAGCTGAGACACCAGGGGCTTTGAATGGTCAAGATCCCATGTACAAAATAGACTCTGACAACGGTTTCACAGCATGTAGCATAAAGAATGCTTTCCTGAACCTATGCCTTCTTGTTGTAGCAGGCTTTGGTAATTTTCAGCTAATATATCAGGAATGAAGATGAAAAAGCTTTAAAACCTTCCTGAATAGTTGGTCTTTTCCCTCCTATTTTATTTCAAATCAGCTACCACTCTTCTGAATGGCCAAATAATTTTCCAATATTTAAAAATACCCCCAAAATGGTGGGTGTAACCATTAAAATAGAACTGTCACTTTGATTTCATGTGCTAAAACAATTTGACAGAAAGCACAGAGATTTAGGGACATATAGTGAAAATTAATTATTATACATTTCAGATGATAAATGTGTTTATAGACATGGTATAAAACCCTAAATCTACTATTTTTTTTTCACTGTCCAGGAAATACTTAATTTCATTCAGTGGGGAGGTAGGAATGGAAGATATACAGATGTTTCTGGCACAGAGGATGTGATTTAGCTCTGCTTGAAAGTAGCTGTGATGGTGAATAGAGAAGCGCAGTGTGACATATCTTTATTGTCAAATGATCTGTTAATATAGACATTTCTTTAAGGAGACAAGTTCTGAGAATCTCAAAAAAGAAACGGAAGATTAGGGGTAGGGGGAAGGAAGAAAGAATTGCCAGTTCTTTATTACACCTCCAGAGTTTGATTTGTGTCTACATTTTGAAATCAATGAATTAACCACCCTGTGTGAGGGTGGATAATTCATTTAAAATAAACAGTTTATTGTAGATATCCCATTCCTTTCCAAAGCAACATTAAAACCTACAAGCAAAAGAGACTCATTATACTGCTTTATCCATCCTTTACAGATGATGATTTATTCTAAAAATGTTTTTTCCTGTGGTCCTGTGTTCTGAAGCTGATGAGACCATTCATTATGAAATCGTACATAACATTCTACAGCATTGTAGCAGGTTTGGGGTTGTTTTTTTGAGAAAGACAGTATGTATTTATTAAAGTAAACTACATAGGAAATCAGATTTACAAATATTTTATTATGTTTAGAGAATTATCTCGGAAGCTATCATCAAGGTTTATATAAGACCATTTCTCTTGGAAGTCATCTATTCTTTTATGCAAGGCCATTGTCTAGTTATCTACAGCAGCCTTTCTACTTGTTTCATTTGCACTAGTATGTGGTAGTAGCTGAAGGGCAAATAAATGGAGTAGAAAGTAGGTTGTCTATGAATATCCATACTACTGTTTTGCAATAGCATTTATAACTTTCCCTTCCTTATATGACATATAAAAAGAATGTATAATTACTGTACTTTTTACTGTTTACTGTGATTCTGATTAAGTCATGGACTTTGTTTCTGCAAGGCATCAGCATTTTCCATCTTCCAAACCAGATTTCCATTTATTGACATTTGCATTGTTTTACTAGCATGTCTATACCATGTGTAACACAGAGCTAATATATAGCTCCATTTAATCATATCAGGCCAATTCAAACAAATGCAGTCAAGAACTCAAAAAATGTGCATTAGATTTGTATTCTCCATCAAGACCTACCCTCCCATCACGATATAATTTTGCACTATTATTTTTAAATCACTTCCTAAATTTTAGTTTTCTTCTTCCTCTCCTTCATATTTATGTCATTTTTGTTTCCATTTATATCTCTAGAATGCTGGTTTATGTTTGGTTTTTTTTCAAATAGTTTCATTTTCTGATTGATACATATAAATGGATTTAATCTACAATAATTCTTTGCTACAAAACAGGACTGTTATCTATACTGCATGGAGTCATAGTTAAACTCTGTTTAACTGTGCTGAAAGAGTGCACTCTGCCTCTGTGAGAATGGTTTGAAACATACTGCTCAGCTCTATCTGAAGTTTGCACTCAGAGGAAAAGTTGTCAATAAAGCAGCATATTTGTATGCATTATGTGCATGGTGGAGGTGGTGTTTAATTACTTAAACACTGAAACATTCTGTGTGATTTCAGTTCAAAAATTGTTCTTCCTTTTCATTCCAGTACAACTATACTGCTTTGCTGCTTCTTCCCATGGAGTTCTTGGGGCACTTGTCCATAAGATGCAATGGCACCTGGTGCAGAAATGCTGTAACTAGTGCCAACTTTAAATGATATTTCAACTCAGTTTGGTAGAGCACTGTGTAAACACAACAGAGAAACCTCTAACAGCTCTATAGAACAATGTTGCAATCCCATACCCATGCTAGTAAGCCTTGTTCCCTGGTGAGTCTCACTCACCCTCAGAGCTTTGCATGATCAAGACCACAGAAAATCAACTCTATGTATGTATGTAAACTGCAAAACAGAATTCTTAGGTAGTATGCTTTTATTATTATTATTATTATGCCACAGTTTTCTTTATGAATATCATTTATCAAGAAAAGTAAATTACATGTGATACTGCAGAAATGATGTTCCAATATTTCATCAAACAACATGATGATACTCCATATTGAAAATATTTGGTAAAGCTAAGCAATTTTGTATATTTGCATTACTTAAAGTAACTTCATACCTAAATACAGTTAAAAGAGACACAATCCTGGCCAGTGAAATATATATGATTTCTGTCACATTTGAAGGTTTCACTGCAACTATTCTCTCTGTGATTAAAAACTTAATAATGCTCTACCTCCTAAAACTTAATAAAGCTTGACTCTGTATACAGTACTCTTAAGTCCTTTCCAGAGAGGGAAGTAGTTTGTGACATTCCCAGATGACTCATATTTGAAACTAATTAATATTCCCAGCACTTCATGAAATGAGCATTAATAATATTAACATTTTGCTGATGAGATAGCTAAGGTTCAAAAAGAATAGTTAGTTTATAAGAAGACACCCAGGAATCAGTGGGAAATAGGAGAATAAATAGCAATTTTTTTTTCCTAAAAAACAATGTTCTAACCACAAGATGTTCTCTTTTTCCTCAATAATAAAGTGAAATATGTGAAGTAAAATAATGAAGTTGTTCTACAGATTAAATTCACAGTAATAACAGATGTTCAAGAGTTTTTAATTTATCTTTTTTGAGTAATGTGGTCTGTGTACTGCCTGAAGCAGGATTTAATTTGTCTCGTTGTGTTATCAGACAACTAAGCTGCTGTCAAAACAGGCAGATCAGGAATTAATGAAAACATTTCTCTATACAGCTCTGTGATTATAGTACAGACAGCTGTATTTTAATTTCCAAGTATTTAAGTTTCACATCTATAGATTTCAGTCTTAAACTAAAATCAGATAAGAATACAGGCTAAAGCTCACTTCACATCTGAAAAGCTTATCTTCTCATTAAAAGGAGTGAATCTACACACAGACCCATATAAATACTCATTAATAATCACATTTCCCAAAACCTCTATTAAAATTGGCACTAACTGAAACCCTTTTTTGTTGACGAGTCTCAACAGCCAGCACAGGGATACACAACAAAATGAATACTTCAAAAACATGTTTAAACCAGAAGGATTAGTTAGCTGCATAAACTTCACTACTACACTTACAAAATTTTTTATGACCTTGACTAGCTGTCTTCTTCCTTATCTCTCATTGTAGGCCTATGTCCTTCAGTGATGTTTAGTATTCAAATCAGTGAACTGTTCCTGGGGAAAAAAAAGGACCATAAATGTTCCTTAGGGCATTTTGCTATCATCATGAACAGGAACAGCTTTGTAGTATGGAATTGCCTGGTTTGGCTCATATATTGTACATAATTTAGGAACAGTGTCAAAGTCTAGTGAATTCTATCAAATGGCCCCAAAATGTAATCTCTTAAATATCTGTCTTTTAATAACCAACTATGGGTGATAAGTTAAACCTCAAGTTCTCAAAAACAGCCTTTGGGAGTCCCTCTCTCTATATTCACTACAGAAAGAACCAGAATGGTTATGGTGTTATAAAGGGAAAACTTTGGCTGTATTCTTCAAATGCATCTGTGTGTGAGAGCTGGTGGCTGTCAAGCTTCACAGAGACATACAGTCAGCCATACTAATAAGAACAGATTTAGTTTTAAGTTTTGTTGTTTTTTTTTCATTGTAATACTGCTTATTCTCTAGTCCAAATTAGGAGTGTTGGTACTGAAATCTGTAAAGCCCCTACTGACCTGATTTTTTTGTTGTTCTTGGACTCCTGTTTAAGCAATCCCCCGTTTTTCTAGACGTTTATTCTTTCCAGCATTATACCTTAAATTATTCTGCCACAAATGCTTGTGCTAGTACACAGAGGGCTGCAATGGGAAACTAATCTGACTGAAATATAGTTCAATCTATTCCCTACTTTCCAAAAAAAAAAAAAAAAATAAAATGCTTCCACAACATAGATAAGAGTTAGAGAGGTATCAGCTCCATCTATCCTGTCACCAAAAATACTGCCTCAGCCTCTTTGGCTCAAAGCTTGTTCCAATCTACCTTTAATACAGTGCTTGTCAACTTGGTGTTCAGCTACTTATTGTGAAAAGTGCACTGATCTATGTTCCCATTCAATTTTCTTTATTTTCTGTCAGCTTGAAAATTTTCAGTGCTTCAGTCACCTTTAATGCTATGAGGATATTAAGAATTGGAGGTTGCATACTAATGCCGATAGTACATCTCAGTTATATTGTATATATATGGATGTGATCTATGTGGACTTCTGCAAGGCCTTTGACACAGTCCCCACAACATCCTACTCACCAAGTTGGAGAGATGGGG